>JAULBS010077769.1:0-19813 GCA_032355785.1 Symmetromphalus regularis
AGAGAGAGAGAGAGAGAGAGAGAGAGATCTTTTTTTTTTTTAACATAATAGTTTTACTGAATTAAATTGTTATATGAGTTAACTTATAGCATTATATTCAATGTCACAGATATGAAATTGGTTACGTTTCTTATGAGTTTAAAAGACACAGTCCTAGATCTTGTTTTCATATAACACAATAGATTTTAACTGAACCATTATATAGGAAATTCCATGTCGAGATGATCGATTTTTTCACATTTAAAAATTTAAAATTTCTAGATCAGCACTCCTCGTGGGGCAAAATAAATAAGTACGAAATGTTTTTGCAACAACAAAAATATTCAGAAGTTTTAAAATAACGGCTAACGGGGGGATACCCGTCACGTGACTCGAAATATATACGTCACACCTTCGACAGAAAAAAAAACATTATTTTGTTTACTTTATTTTTGTCCGTGAGGATAATTTAGTATTATTTTTTAAAATATTGATAATAAGCAAGATGCGGTGATTATGTAAGTAGTTGAATGAAGTATTTCTATGTACAAATCAAATGTTTATATTTAAAATTAATTCTTTGTTTGGAAACTAATCAGGTCAAGGGTCCGTGGGAGTATGGGTTTAAAATCCTCGGTGGACTTGTTCTCTATTTTCTTTCAAAACAAGTGCCAGGCAACAAAGCACGCCATATGCAGTGACACGTACTGTCCTGTTTGTGGGAATGTGCATAAAAAGACCCCTTGCTGCTAACAGAAATAAAATGTTTCGTGTTTTCTCTCATAACCGTGTGTCAAAATTTGCCGGTGATTAATAAATCAGTATGGTTTAGTAGAGTTATCAAAAAAATAAAAAAATAAAAGGATGATAATAAAACTTAAATCTCTAAGATTTTGTAGAATACCTACAATAAATGACATATATTTCTATTTCAATTTTGATTTCAGGTTGTCATGGTGAAGGCGCAGGGCAGTGTCCTTCATTTAGCACCAGCTAGTTTTGCAAACAACATTTACTGAAGACAACAAATTTATTATAGACCAATGTATGTTATGATTAGTGATCGTCCCTTTTTCAAAAACATATTAAAAACAAAAAATGTCTGAAAACCATTGTAATTTGTTTAGAAAAAGAAAGTCTGAAAACCATTGTAATTTATTTTGAGAAAAGAAGTCTGAAAACCATTGTAATTTATTTAGAAAAAGAGAGTCTGAAAACCATTGTAATTTATTTTGAGAAAAAAAGTCTGAAAACCATTGCAATTTATTTTGAGAAATAAAAGTATATTATACTTACTCAGTTGGACAAACACGATCATCGTTGTTTATTATTATTTTTTATTATTACTATTTATTTATTTATTATTTTTATTTTTATTATTATTTTTTATAAATTATTATTTAAAACAATAAATAATGTACAAAAAATGTAAAATTAATGATAAAGACCTAGAGACGGATCCAATACATAACCCTAGTAACTATAAAGATAGAAAATATTTGTTTAGTAAATAAAAGCGTCTGCTGGACAATTAATTAAATAAAGGACAAGACACAAAATTAAACATAATATTGTGTTCAGATTACTCATTGTTGTTTGCAAATATCAATAGCCCTGGGTGGGAATCGAACCCACGTCCATGATATGTCAATTAAAACATATTATCATAGCCAAAATAAATGCATAGAATATGTTGCAATAGTGTGGGTCCCCCCCCCCCCCAATAAGCTGAGGTTAAGTCTCGATAAATTGCACTGTAGGGCATATTATTATTTTTAAAAAAGTAATATACTGATAATTACAGCCCTTAAGATCATATGTTATCATTTTATAGAAGTATATTATTTAATATTGTATATTAGCATATGTTATCATTTTATAGAAGTATATTATTTAATATTGTATATTAGCAGATTGTTTTGACAGTAATATGCTGTTTGAATTTATAAATATTATTTGATGGTATAGTCTAGATTTCAACTTGGGGTGCAACGATATACCTGTATATTGCAATATTTACCGAGCGCAATACGTACCGCGATATGGTTTCGTGTATCGCGATATCGTGTCCATTAATTTAATACATTTTAGTTAGAAATACAACAAAACAAAAAAGGCTTAAAATTAATACGCTTCTGCTTTCCAGAAATTTGGTGATATTATGTTTTTGATTGATTGATTATTATTATTGTCATCATCATCATTATTATTATCATTATTATCATCATCATTATTATTATCATCAATGATATTATCATCATTATTATAGTCACTATTATCATCATTATCATTATTATCATCATCATCATTATTATCATCATAAATATTATTATCATTATCATTATTATTATTGTTGGACCGAAGATGTCGATAATAGTCATCAATGCTACAAGAGGGATGCAGGTGATCTAGTATACTAGTATATCACTGAGTTAAAACTTTCATTTCTCAAACGATGTTATTTAGCCGGGTGCTTGCGTTTTGTCTTCAAAATAGTTAAAATAGCTCTACTCATAATAATAATAATAAGAAGAAGAAGAAGAAGAAAACTAATAATAATAATAATAAAAACAATAATAATAATAATAAAAGTAATAATAATAATAATAAAACTAATAATAATAATAAAAGTAATAATAATAATAAAATCAATAATAATAATAATAATAGTAAAAATTAAAACGCATATAATAATAAAAATTAAAATAAATAAATATAAAAATAAAAATTATGAGACTCTTGATTGCAGAAATCTTTGAGAATGTGATTATAATTTTTGTAGTTTATTACCGATCAGTTTCAAATTAGTGAACACACTGTATAGTACATCTTTAAACAAGTAGACCTTGTCCTATTCCTTGATATCTTCCCTGGTCTCTTTCAGCGAAATACTATATCGATACATCACTTTCTCTAGGTATTTTTCAGACTATATTATATAGGTGTACCCGTTTCTCTGTGACTTTTCTTAAGGTTTCGTCGCATTGTTTGCCATAACCACTTTAGTGCAGTTGCGTCATATTACTAGTATGCGTGGAAAATGTACCAATAAGCCGAGCAGAGTTCTCTCCCGCTAACGGGAGACGTTCAAAACGGAAAGATTGAATTGGCGTTGTGAGAGTTTGATTGCGAGATTTGGCTCATACGGTAGAACGTTCGCCTGAAGTACTTTGGTTTTAGGATCGAAACACATTGGTGGAATTTTTATCTCTGGGTTTATTCCCCTGCAAACCAGTACCCCACAGCTTGCACATGAAATGCCGTGATTTGAGATTTCCTATTTATTTGGGGAAAATGCATATTAACTCTTTCGGCGCCATGGACGACTAAAGTCGATGCCGGTAAACGTGATTGTATCGCCACAGTCGACCAAAGTCGACATATAAACAGATCAAGTTGCGTTTCATTGTTTCGTGAAATTCCCACTAGGTTTTTGGTGACATGCATTCTATTTATAGTAGCATAAGCTAGCTTTTAGTCTGTCATTGTCAGCTAAGAAAATAGCATTGTTTTAACGTGATTTTATCGGATTTCTTCTGTCCTATAAATTTTTTTTCCAGAAAGTTCAAAACAGGTACGAGAAATGGAAATGATGTTTTGTAAACATATTTCACGGTTATGAGCCTGAATTTGAGGATATTAGTACAAATAGCAATGACAGCGAAAATGACATAGAGTGGCGGATCTAGGTGGTGTCCAAGGCCCCTCTGCCCCCTCCTCATGTTTTGTGCTGGGACGTCGTTAATCATACAGTTAATTGTAGAAGCTAAACACGTGAGTATCCTGTAGTTGGCAATGAGGTTGAGAGCGTCCCCATCCATCCTCTAACGTTATTATTATAATCATCATAGTCAGCATCGTCATCAGAATTACTATCCTCCTCATCATTGTCATCAATAATAAATCCGTCGCTCCCCCCCCCCCTTATTTTCGGGCAATGAAAGTTTTTCTTGTAAAACCCTAAGCGCAAGTACAGACCAACGCAGCAATTACATGTCTCATAAGCAAGGTCAGGCTTCGCCCTCCAGAGTTGCCCTACCCCATTCACATTTGCTGGAACCGCGCCTGACAGAATCCATTCATCGAGGACGTGTTTACGATAATATTGACGTCAACAACGTCTAAAATAATATGGCGGTGGGCTCAGTCATCATGTACAACTATTGTGGCGCAGAAAGAGTTTTTAAAATCTCTTTGTTAGAAAAGAAACCTACATCTAAAGAAAACTACATCTAAAGAAAACTACATGTGAGAATTACCAGATGTTTTACCTCCAATAGCAGATGATTACTAAACCAATGTGCTCTAGCGGTGTCCCTAAAATCATGTTTTGAGGGTTTTTACCATTGACCGATTTTATTAGGAATATTGAAAAGCAACTTAACTTCATTTGACCAATCCTACTTCCAAACATGGCTTTTCTGGTTCATTTACAAATGCAATTTATAGGGACTGATCTAAACAATTCATTGCCAGAGAGCACAAATTCCATTCCTGGCGGGAAACACTTTGCCTTCCCCACAACTTTTATTATTGATGACAATGGGATGGTAATGCTGATGACGATTATAATAATAATAATAACGTTAGAGGTTGGATGGGGACGCTCTCGAGCTCATTGACAATTACAGGATACTCACGGTTTTAGCTTCTACAATTAACTGTATGATTAACAACGCACCAACCCAAAAAATGGGATGGGGGCAGGGGGCCTTGGACCACACCTAGATCCGCCACTGAATACAATAACTTTCTAAAGATCTGTTGAAGACAAATTACAAAAACTACACTTAACGATATCTCGGGAGGTCTGTTATTTGCAGTGTAGGCTTCTATGAGCCTTTCGAAAACAAATTACAAAAGCTATACTTCAATTTTACTTCCAACAACTATATCATCTGCTACCTTGGTTTTAAACTAACGTCCTTGTTCGTGTGACAAAACAATAGCTCTTAAAACCTGCACATTACCTACAGAACGAAGATATGAAGCATAGAAAATACAAATCTCTCATAAAGAAAGACTTGGACAAGACTTCGCTGTGGGTATGGCATGTCAAACTGGAAATCGTAATTTGTTTTGACACGAAAACAGTGAAAGTGTACTATGAATCAGCGCTATACGGTTGGTAATAACACGTTAAAGAATTCGGCTTGTCATTAGAAGAGGATAACTCGGGTGTAACTGGCAGTGACGAATATCAATGTCATCTTTGTTATTATTGGCCAATACTGATGGAGGTTAAACTTATCTTTGTCATTATTGGTTATTATACGAATGGCGTGCTACGCAGAAGAAGAAGAAAAAATCAACAAGAAATAATCAAACAAACAAGCATGCGACACGGAACCAGCATTGATGGATACAGCTCTGCAATTCGCGCCGGCTATCGGCAATGCCGCAGTAAAAGCTACAATATAATTAGTTTACGGCAGCATTGTACTACTGTTCCAAAAATATGGAATTATGCTTATTTTCATGAAATTGCCATCGCTGTGTCGTAAAAAAATAATTCAGCGACGGGAGTAAGTTGCCGTCGTAAATATGATTTAATTTCAAGTGTTGTGGATATCAGAGCATCATTGCTGTCAGACAATACCCATGAACAGTCATATGTTCAACTTTTCCCCAAAACCTGGTATCATCAGTGTTTTGAATGTGATCCATGAGTGCAGATCTTTATGATCTTCCATATGTCCACATTGAACTCTGCCCTTCGTAGAGATACGGTTTGTTCAAGATAGAACCTCTTGTAATTTTTTTTTAGTTTTTTCGAAGAATATGGATCGTCACCAGCTGCTTTGGATTTTAATGTCGAGTCTGGTACTGTCAGTACTGAAGGAAAACATATTTTTACCACAAACAATATAACCATCAGTATTGGGTATTTAAGTCATTTGTGCCATTATTAGGCAATGCAGATAGCGTATGCAGTTAAAATGATCGATAACGCCAGGTTTTCAAGAAATAGGTACACTCAGCCACTTCGGTGGATCCCGTCTTAAACACCAGCCTTATTCATTTAGCGATGAAGACACTAGAAACTTGAAATGAACAATTCCACTCTCACGGAGGTGACTGTCAGAAACATTTTATAGAAATTTGAAATAAGCAATTCACCTCTCACACCTATGACCATCAGAGTCATTCTACAGAAACAAGAAATGAGCAATCCCTCTGTCTTTGGTTACATATTGTAACATATAAACAGTACCTTTAAAACAGGGAAAAACATAAAAAAGCAACATATACACAGTACCTTTAAAACAGGATAAACATAAAAGAAGCAACATATAAACTACCTTTAAAACGGTAAAAATAAATGAAGCAACATATATACAATATCTTTAAAACGGTAAAAATAAAAGAAGCAACATATAAATAATATCTATAACACGGTAAAAAATAAAAGACGCAACATATACACAGTATCTATAAAACAGGGTAAAACATAAAATATGCAACATATAAACAGTACCTTTAAAACAGGGAGAAAACAGAAGAAGCAACATATAAACAGTTTCTTTAACATAGGGTAAAAATAAAAGACGCAACATATACACAGTACCTTTAAACAGTGTAAAAATAAAAGAAGCAACATATACACATTAACTTTAAAACAGAGTAAAAATAAATGAAGCAACAGATAAACAGTATCTTTAAAATAGGGGGGAAATAAATGAAGCAAAAGATAAACAGTATCTTTAAAACAGGGTAAAACTAAAATACGTAACTTATAAACAGTATCTTTAAAACAGGGGCAAGCCAGAAGAAGCAACATATAAACAGCATCTTTAAAACAGGGCAAAAATAAGAGAAGCAACATATAAACAGTATATTTAAAACAGGGTGAAAATAAAAGACGCAAAATATAAACCGTATCTTTAAAACAGGATAAAAATAAGACACAACTTATAAATAGTATCTTTAAAATAGGGGAAAAACAGAAGACGCAACAGATAAACAGTATCATTAAAACAGGGTAAGAATAAAAGCAACATATAAACAGTATCTTTAAAACAGGGTAAAAATAAAAGAAACAACATATAAACAGTATCTTTAAAACAGGGTAAAAATAAAAGAAACAACATATAAACAGTATCTTTAAAACGGTAAAAATAAAAGAAGCAACAGATAAACAGTATCTTTAAAACAGGGTAAAAATAAAATACGTAACTTATAAACAGCATCTTTAAAACAGGGGCAAACCAGAAGAAGCAACATATAAACAGCATCTTTAAAACAGGGCAAAAATAATAGAAGCAACACATAAACAGTATCTTTAACACAGAGTAAAAACAGAAGACGCAACATATAAACAGTATCTTTAAAACATGAACAAAACAGAAGAAGCAACATATAAACAGTATCTTTAACACAGGGTAAAAACAGAAGACGCAACATATAAACAGTATCTTTAACACAGGGTAAAAACAGAAGACGCAACATATAAACAGTATCTTTAACACAAGGTAAAAACAGAAGAAGCAACATATAAACAGTATCTTTAAAACATGAACAAAACAGAAGAAGCAACATATAAACAGTATCTTTAAAACAGGGTAAAAACAGAAAAAGCAACATATAAACAGTATGTTTAAAACAGGAAGAAAAAAGAAGAAGCAAAATATACACAGTATCTTTAAAACAGGGGGAAAACAGAATAAGCAACATCTAAACAATATCTTTAAAACGGGGATAACAGAAGAAGCAAAATATACACAGTATCTTTAAAACAGGGGGAAAACAGAAGACGCATCATATGCACAGTATCTTTAAAACAGGGTAAGAATAAAATAAGAAATGTATATACAGTACCTTTAAAAACAGTGTATTTAAGAATAAAAGAAGCAACACGCATACACACATGGATCTGTCAGTCTCCGCTCAGCGTACACATAACTCATAACCGCAAAAACACAACATCTTAAGCTGTCTTTTACTTTTACACGAGTGTTTATTTCTGCTACGCCGAGAATGCGTTTCGCATTGAATAAACGCTTTTCTCAGAGAAAACGACTACAGAAACATGTGTCGTTTCTGGTGCCTTTCGTCAGCAGCCTTTGATGTTTGCGTTTTATGAAATATTTTGTGAAATTTCAAACTTTTTATGTCTTATTTATTGCGCGGAGCAAACGTTCGTAGGCATACTGTTTTTAGTTATTCCTTTGAAATGCATTTCTTTTTATTGGTCTCAGTATCCTCTGAGATATGTTTTTTGTGTTTTTTTTGTTTTTTTTAAAGTGTCCAAATTTGATACTATATTGAAGGAAAATGTAAAAAAAAAAAAAGATGAATTTAGATTCGATCTGTGATGAGTGCGTTGACCTAGTCATATATGAAGGGAAATTGTCCAACTTTATTTTTAGAATTTTAAATTTTGACTAATTATTTATTTTGTGTAAGTTAATAAATTGAATACTCATCAAAGTTCAGTTGGTATAAGATTATATTTAGAATTATATTTCTGCAAATATTACTTAAAACTTAAATTATCCAAGTTAATATAACCTATACTGTTCAAAATAAGAAAATGATATTGAAACGTAACAGAAGATAATGAATGGTTGTATTTATTTTCGTGCTAATATCCAGTTGAGGTTCAAACACTCTGTCATGGGCACACAACTCAGCTTATTGTGCTGTCTGTCCAGGACAGAGGTTAGTGTTAATAAAAGAGACGAAACCCGCTGCCGCCACACTAATGCTGGTACTCTTATCGATAAGCAGCAAGGTTGTTTTATATGCTCCATCCCACAGACAGGTAGCACATACCACGGCCTTTGATGAACCAGATGTGGATCACTGGATGGAACGGAAAATCGTAATAGGAGTGAGCAGCAAAACAAAATAAAATGACGTGATATGATATTGCCATGAAATGTTTATGTACGAATATAGAACCAAATTATAGATAGGCAGCAAGGATTGAACCTGTGACATTCAAATTTATAATTAAAGTTTTCACTAATATCCCAGATTCACAACAACTTTGTTTTTAAAACACCACAAGAGCTACTGGATGTCAAACATTTGGTTAGTTTGACAAGTCGTGTTAGCTAGCCTCCAACGGGTTTTGAACCACTGTCATCAGCTTGGGACTTCGGCGTTCTACTTGGTTCTCTAAACATGCATGGAACATTCGTGGCATACTGTAGATTGTCGTCCAATAATTAGGGTGTATTCTGTTCTATTCCTATAACGCGGAACCTAAATTTGCAAAATGTTTTGTACATCTTTGTTGTTACCATGATGATGCGTCACATGTGTTCGATAGTAGGGTGGGTAGGGGTGGGGAGGGGTGGGGTGGGTGGATGGGGAGGACTGAGGTGGGGTGGGGTGGATAGGGTATGCACTCGGTACTGAATGTGGTAAAGGACACTTATTTTGACATTTCAGTCCATACTTATTAATATTTGATCTCAAATAGTCCCTATTTACTTTGAACAGTATATAGTTAGGCAAATTAAGTAACAGTCGTAATTAAGTAAAATGTCATGTGACTTGACGATCACATAAGAAGGGAAAGAAACAAACGAACTAGAAGAAGTAATAGAAGAAGAAGAAGAAGAAGAGAGAAAAGAAGAAAAGAAAGAAAAATAAAGAAAGAAGAAATGAAAGAAAGAGAAAGAAAAACGAAATTAAGGAAGATGGAAGGAAGGAAATAAAGAAATAAAAAAAAGTTATAAAACAAGTAGGAAAGAAAGAAATAAACTTAATGTCTAAAACAAGAATGTTCCCAAATGTTTCCTCGGGGAGGATTCGATCCGACGACGTAATTCCTCCCAAATGGATGAATTTACTAACGATATAGTGATACAGTGTTATTGTAGCGACGCCCACTTTTCATGACTACATCTTTATTACAATTATTGTTTACAACATTCCTTTTCATTGTCGACAAGAAACATAAACATGCATGTACATATCAAACTTCGCTCTCTCGCCACCTCTTCTCTGAAATGTGAACAGTCATGTGAGATTTAGCGCTTGCTACTTCTCAATGCGAACCTTGGCGCTGAAAGAGAAATAATGAAGTAAATGGTCCATTGAAAACACATTTGAGGTAATTGTTAAGGCAGAAAGTACTCCTGACACTGATAAGGTACGCTTTAAAATCAAATAGGTGTTTGTCACGTTATCGGCCTATATCACCACTGCAATACGTTTTAAATAACTTCACGAACAGAAAACAAACTCATCTCCGAGTATATCTATTGTGACAGTCATTCTATAGGGCACTGGATCTGGTTATATGATGACTGTCATTAGATTTTGACATTGTAACGTATTTTCTAGTTTCATTATAGCTTTCTCTAATTTTTGACATTGTATCATATTTTTGTAGTTTGATTACGACTTTCTTTAGTTCTTGACATTGTAACGTATTTTTCTTGTTTGAATACGGCTCTCACTAGTTTGTGACATTGTATCGTATTTTTCTACTTTGATTACGGCTCTCACTAGTACTTGACATTGTAACGTATTTTTCTAGATTGATTACGGTTTTCGCTAGTTCATGACATTGTAACATAGTTTTCTAGTTTGCTTAAGGCTTTCACTAGTTCTTGACATTGTATCGCATTTTGCTAGTTTGATTACGGCTTTCGCTAGTTCGTGATATTGTTACGTTGTTTCTTATTTTATGAAACATATCACAAGTTTTAAATGAATCTATGTTCTAATTATATGACGGCTGTGCCTAGTGTTTACCATTGTAACGTATTTTCTAGTTTTCACGCGACACTCAGTAGTTTTTCATATTAATTATTAATACGTATGTTCCAGTATATATATATATATGTATGTATCTTCAACATTACCTTTTTGTATTTTGAATTTTATATGTCGCCATTGTATAACTTTATGTGTGACTAATATATAAGTAAACAGATTGCTTTTGGTTGAAATAAATGAAGAAAAAAGTGGCGACTGGCACTAGTGTTTGACAAATAAAGACATGTTCTAGTTTTATGGAGATTGTAACTAGTGTTTGACACTGAAACGTATTTTCTAGTTTTATTGCGACTGTAACTAGTGTTTGACACTGAAACGTATTTTCTAGTTTTATAACGACTGCAACTAGATTTTGACACTATATCGTTTTCTATTTTTATAACGATTGCCACTGGTTTTAAATATTTCAACATATATTCTAGTTTAACGCTGACTGTAACAGGTTTTTGATATTGTAACGTATTTTAAAGTTTTATGACGGATTCCACAAGTTCTTGACACTGTAAAATATGTTCTAGTTTTTAGATGACTACCATTGTTTATTGACAGTTTATCAACTAGTTTTACGACAACTGTCACAAGTTCTTGACACTGCAACGTATTTTCGTGTTATATGTTCACGTACCCAGTGCAAATATATGATATTTTGCAATCCTAAAATCATATGAAGATTAATATATACTTCAAATATGCTATTTCATTGATACATCTGAATGGAGAAACATACAATATGAACAGATAGACATGTAATGTAAAGTAAAATTGCACAAATCATTATACACACTTGCTTATTAAGATATTCAGCTAGGTCGCTAGGTATATCATTGACAACAAAAGTTTTATCTTCTTAAAACGATATTTCTGCACAGTATAGAGTCAAAAGGATATAAATGCGTAATCACGAGGCACTTCACTCATGAATCACACTCACAACTGATAATATAACATATTTTTAATTAAAATACATTATTAATTTATTTATTTTATTCTTTTTCATTACTTTTATTATATTATTATTATTATTTATCTTAGTATTATTATTTTTAAACTTAAAGTTAGTTTATTCGAGTTCTCATAAAAAGATAAGTAAAGTGCGTTTAATTTAACGACCACTGGTTTAAATGGAAAATAGCCCAATCCGCAAATGGGTTCACTGAGAAGGATCCATCCGATGACCCGTGTCCTCAAAAGCACAACCCTTAGTCTTGCCACGTGACGAATGTTCAACAAACATTAAATAATGAAGTTCAATTCGTACACGGTTTACTTGGGATGTCGACAAATGTATGAGATTACAACGAGGCAAGAGATAGATGTTTTATGTACAGGTAGGTGTGTGGAAACATGTTTGTTCTATAGGTATCCGCGACCACCACGAATTTCAATTAGAAAACTTGATTTACGTGCATCTCATCCAAGAGTATTGTTGCGGCATGTTGATTAAAACGGGTAAGCGATTATCTATTTCTTTTACAATAATCCATACAGTTTTTTTAGCTTTCAGTTCACAACCGAATCTTTGATTTACGCATGAAGTTCATCCAATATCAAACATATCATGTTTATAACCAAACGCAACCGAATCCCTTTCAGAAATACACTCACGATTGTTTGCAACAATGAAACCATTTTTTCGCGTGATTGTCTCAATGTCGAAAAGAAAATTGTATTTTGCGATCAGGTGGAAATGAAGAGAACTATCTCTGCATACGATAGTTTTGAATTACTATGAAGAATTAAATTCTCTTTCGCTATCTGGTTTCGTTGTCAACGGGAGCAAGTTCTTGACAAGGGCTCCATAGTTGGTGGTGTGGTTTTTATTTTTTCATAAGGTGTTTTCAGTTTCCATTGCATTAGTTACGAATAACAAGTTAACAGAGAATGTCAGTATGTATATGAGTTAACGTTCCTGTGGATATTGATCAATGTACTCCATGTTTGTAGTGCACCTAAGCATCGTAATAACTGTACCAGGGATATTTAACTAAAAGTGAGTAATCAGGCCCGTAGGAATGACTATGGGAGTGGGGGTGGGGGTGGCTGAAGGGGCAATGACGGATTGGGTAAAATTCTATATCAGATTTTTGTTGCGACAGCAACATTAATGTGTAAAAGAACAGGACTCACAAGTGGGCGGGGGAGGGGGAGAGAGGCACGCTACCCCCGTCCCCACGGTTCCTATGACCATGGTAATAGAGTAATAGACAGTTCCTTATATTTTATTTATTTATTTATTTGTTTTTATTTTATTTTATTTTATTTAATTTGATTTAATTTGATTTAATTTGATTTATTTATTTGTTTTTATTTTATTTATTCTTTTGATTCGCTGCACACACATTTTTTATAGGTAAAGTTACAAAACAAGAAAAAAAAGTAGAAAAAATGTAATCAGGATAATATAGTTTCTATGAATTTTAACGAAATTGTATTAAAAACGATATAAGCCTAAAATGTATCTTTTCTACAACAGTTTGTGAGTTTGCACGAACTTGCTACCAGTTCAACAATTTGAGCAAACAAAATACAAACATACCTCAAAAATAAAATAAAACATACACAAAACAAACAACAACACCCTCCTCCCAAAATTAAACAAATAAAATGAAATTTAAAAAATAATTAAAATTCCGGATATATCAGCATACGTAATTTAATGAAGATGTAAATAATTACATCAATAAAACACAACAGCTTCAAATGTGTTGGAAAGACAATTTTATAGTCAAACATGCCAATGCAAAATATACCCAGAGATTTGCTCATAGAAATTACTGAAATGAAATCATGAAATCTACAACGACAATTTTTGTTATCTTGTTCTAAACTCTACCTCTTCACAAGACAATGGAATGGAAAGAAAACCCATAAGGCTTTGCAGCCATGAATCACCATAAAACGACTATAATATCAGATATTGGCTAAAGAGAACCAAGCCCTGCAACCTTTTCCATATTCACTTTCATTCTGGTGATTAGATCATCTCCAAAATTTAGCTCCGTCCGATTTAATGTTTACTCAAACAAGCCATAATGATACTAAGACTTTTTTGTTTCTAACATTTATGATCACTGTAAACACGGGTTAATATATTACCTGCATATTTTTTATTGATATTATTAGTAAATACTGTATCTTATTTAATAAATACCTACCCGAATAGTCTATTGATTAAGCAAGTAAATTATATTTGTTGTTCTTTTTTCTTTTGTTTCATGGGACAACTAGAGCACACTGAGCACAGAAAATATGTTAAATCACATGCTATTGGATCTCAAACATTTGGTAATCGTGACACGTAGTCAGTGTGAGTCAGAATCCGACGGGCTTTGAACCACTGTCTTCAGTGTGAGAGTCCGATGACCTACCACTAGACCACAAAGGCTCTCTGTAAGTTACGGAAAGTTAAAACGTCGACTAAATTATATTTCGATGGGCTGGTGGTGATTATATTTATTTTCGTGCTTATATCCAATTAAGGTTCAAGCACGCTGCCCTGAGCACACATTTGAGGTTCCTGTGCTTTCTGTCCAGGACAGAGGTTAGTGTTAGTAGGAGACTCGAAAACCGCTGCTTTTCTATAAACATCAAGGGATCTTTTATATTTACTATCCCACAGATAGAATAGCCTTTGTTAAACCATTTGTGGACCACTGGTCGGTGTAAGTGGTATACACCTACCCACTGATCCTTGCCGAGCACTCACTCTGGGTTGGAGCCGATACTGAGATTAAAAATTCCATGCCTCGACTGAGATTTGATCTCAGTACCTACCAGCCTCGAGTCCGATAGCTTAACCACTGCGCCACCGAGTCCGGCTATATTTCGACATAATGGCACACCATTGTAGTGATAGCGGTTATTGAGTTGGACCCTTCCTTTGTGCAGACAAATAGGACAGCTTTTTTTCTTCTCTTTTTCTTCTTCATTGTTATTATTATTATTATGTGTTTTGTTTTTTGTTTGTATTGTTTTAATATTTAAATAATGATCGCTACGACGCATACAATTTAAAATTTAAAAAAGTTACAATCCTGTTTTTCAAAATTGATTAAGAAAAATCCATTATACTAAAATGAACTGTCAAATTGCTATATACATCATACTATTAAATACACACATGACATGTAACAGTGACGTTATTCGCTATTATGTTTGTATATGCAATGTTTATACGCAACAGAGCACAAATTTACTACAGTGTAAATTTCATCAGTAATCTGTGCAAATGACAATTTGCATCGGCATTTCCATTATAACCAATTATCTATGTGTTTCTAAAATGTCTCAGACAATGATTCCGCATTTCAATAACCAATGAGACAGCGTGAGCTAATGCTGTTTTCTAAAATATCATTCAGAGATTGGAGTTAATGCACTGTCTAATTTATTATGATTTCCGCGCATGCTCGTTAAGATATTAATTATGAGGTCATAAATATATATTACGAAACAGTTCCATTATGTCGTGTTTTCAATTAAAAATCAATGATAACATTATATATAAGTTTTAATTATACCATCCGTTTTGATAAAATATTAGTTATATTATGCATGGTATAAAGATGTTCATGATGTACAAATTTAGATATTTAAAAACATATTTGCAAAATGTTCTTATGTAACTGAAAAAATGGAGAACACGTTTATTAATAACAAATGCAATAGTCTCGTAAACAGTTGAAACATATTAAATTAGGTTTTTAAAAAGCATTATCATTGGTGTTTGAGAGTTCAATTATAGCCTAATCATCCGATACTTCTAGTTGCTAAGATATCGCTTCATCATATTTCCGTTCAGCATCTACTTTCATTTAAAGTACTTCTTGGTTTATAGACTATTTGATTTTAATTTCGTTTTAGATATTTAATATTATCTTAATAAAATTGATGAACATATAGCAACAATGATTTTGTGACAACATATTTTAATTAGAAAATATCCTGTTAAACTTTAAAACAATATGAAAATACTCATTTCTTTATTTACTTTTTAAAGATTTTTGAAAAGATTAAACACAAATTATTATAGATTTTAAAAAATATTTATATATTTTATTGTTCTCTCAATCTGATGACAGTGGTTCAAAAGCCGTTGGAGGCTAAGAGTAAAAAACAAATATTTGATATCCAATAGACGATAATTAATAAATAAATGTGCTCTAGTGATGTCGCTTAACACAAAACAAAACAAAAACCCACACCTTTATTATTATTGTTATCATTTAAATGATTCTTGGTCATAAATTAACATTTTCGTATATTCGACATAACACCACGACTGACGGAGCATGAACGTGTGTCATAATATTAATTATACATAATGAAGCTTGCTAAATCGTCCAACTGGTGCACATTACCAAATTTAAAGAGTTAGACATATCGAACCCATGACATTAAAGAGACACTCTTAACAGTTACACAAGATGGCAGTCCTCAAAAAATTTTGAAATGAATTGCATTTAAATTAGCATATCCTCATTTTCATGACGATAGCAAATTACTGTTTATTAATGCAACTTGCAGAAAGGTCAATCCTGGGGGGATGGGGGACAAACTTATAATAATAATGGGGGAGGGGATATGCCTTCACCCACCCACCCCGGCTCTGTCCCTCCACTTCCATGAAGCGAGTGTCGCCCTTGGCAACTTGTCAGCAGAAAATGATAATTTCATAGAAAGATACTCGAAAGAGCGTCCGACAAAAACATGTGGCAGTCCTCCTGATGATATTTATATTAAAATATAAAGTATACCATCAGTTAAATTATAATAAATTATTATCCATTAAAGCAATCTACTAGTATCATTAAAATTACTTTGGTGCGGGATTCATCTTGGGGGGGTGGGTGTGGGAACGTCACAGCATAAGTTCAATGTGCAACAGTATACGATTTTATATTACGGAGTTTATCGGGTAATTTTTCGCATCTTTTGAACCAAAAGGTTGTATGTCTGGGTTTGGCACTTACTGGTATCACTTAATGCTCCATCTGATGCACAAAGGATGTATGTAGGTCTCTGAAGCTATCCCACATTTATCTTGAAAACAAAAGATATTCCACATATGATATGCTTTATTTGTAATAGGCCATGTAGCCCTTGAGCACAAAATATAGTTAAATACATATTTACAAATATTTACATTATTACAAATAAAATAAAATATATTATGAAGAAATAATATACTAAATACTTAAATATATACTTTTGGTCACATATGAATAAGATATTTTATGAAGTAAAAAAAAACAACAACAAAAATAAAAAAAACTCTTCAGTTATGAAAAGGAGAAGCTTACTTAAATAAAATTGTATTTCTATGTTCAAATGCCTAAAGAAATAAACATGGTTGTTTGGCTTATTTTTTATAATATATAGGAATATAATGTATAAAATGTGTGTAAAGAGGACATACAAGAACAAAATTAAATTAAATCTTCGTTTATATTACAGTTAAAACATTTTCGCTCTCCTTGTATAATCGGCTTAGGTTTTTCTCATCTTTCCGTTTCAATAAATAATCTATGTGCAGAAGTACGAAGTCTTGTTAAAGCAATTCTATATTTTTCAACATTTACACAGTCTAAATATGATTTAAAACAAAAAATAGTTGATAGGTGTATATAAAGTGAAGCTCTTGATGAAATATCTAATCGGGAACGCCAACCCTCTACAGACATATCGTTCAACCTTTGCCGTAGCTGTGTCAAAAATGATGTTTCATTTCCTACTCCCTGATTTTGCCAAACAAATGAGAAACCCGCATTATTTAACAAATTTCTGACGCGTATAGCCGGATTAATCTTATTTGGAAACAAAACAATATCATTCAACAACATGTTATAACATATCTTTACAAATTTACTATTGTCAGATTTTATTATTTTCAACCAGAATTTAACAACTGTATAATAACAATCAAAGGAAATCACCCTAATTCACCATATATAAAACCATTTTGAGTAGCTTGATTTACACCTAATAACTGCTTACAAAATTTCAAATGCACTCTTTCTATTGCTGTTCCCTTATTAAATCCCCAGACTTCGCACCCGCAACTTAAAATAGAATGTTTATTTAGTTTATCAAAAATGTCACAGACGAGTGAAGGTTTTGATGGAACAAATGACTAAACATTTTTGAATTAGGTACATTCCTTTTTGTGCCTGGCCTATAAAAGTATTTTGCATTTCAACAAATGATCCACCTTTTGTAAAAACAAAGTCTAAGAAAGAAAATCTACTTACAATTTCTACTACGTTATTATCATATTTAAATTGCAAATCATTTCATAACCTCCCACCTTTACGAAATATCACAATTTTAGTTTTTTCAATATTTACATGTAACCTCCATAAATGGTTCAGATAGTATGCCGTCAGACTTAACAAATGAATTAGTAGATCTGTACATAGAACGACAAGCGTATTATATTTAACATTTCACCTCTAATTCCTATCTGTATCAATTTATACCATAGATTCTCTCGTACTATATAGTCAAATGCCTTAAAAAATCAACAAAAGCACAAAATAACTTGTCATTATTATTAACATAATGAGTTATTAATGAATGTAGCACAAAAATATTGTCAACAGTTCCCATTCCCGACCGGAAACCAGACTGCCCCACAATGTATATATAATAATTTTCTGCCCAATTTGTGAGACGATTATTGAGTATTTTCGTAAATAGCTTGCCCAAACAACTTAATAAGGTAATACCTCTGTAATTGTTAACATCTTTAATGTTACCTTTCTTATGTAAAGGAATAATACTACCATTCGTCCTTGATTGTGGGAAATGACCAGATAAAAAAACGGCATTAAATAAAAAACACAATTATGGACAAAGTACGTTTTTACCAGAAATAAAAAAAACCTCGTTTAACGTAAGATCGGGTCCACCACTTTTAGGCCGGTGTAAAAGATCTATAGCATTCAAAATTTCATTACAAGTAATAGGGATATTTAATTCGTCAAACATAACTTGAAATTCACCTTTGACATATCGCTCAACAAAATCTAAAACATCTTCATCTGGATTGAAAAATGACTTGTTGGGTTGTTCACACATTTGAAATAATCTGCAAACTCTGTACATGTTATATTTGGTGAAATTCATATTACTAGCCCCTTTCAACAATTTCCAATAAGCTTTTACATTATTTTGTTTGGCATCTAACAATTTACTAGTTTGTTTTTTATCATAATCAAATCTACATTTTTTAGCACATGATTTAAATACTTGTCGGGCTTGTACCATCCTCTGTCTATTTTCCTGTGAATCATTTTGTCTATATTCATTAAGAAAGTGTTAAAACTCATGCCGTCTAACTTCACATTCCTCAGAATATCAACTCACGTTAATGAGGTTAGCATGCTGTGGAGCCCTATGGTGTAACGTACGTGTAAACACACTGCTAGCAACATTATTTATTACATCAGTAAACCCGTTTCACGACATAACTGTAAAAGTTTCAAACCATTACTATTACAAGAATCCTCGTCTTTTGAAATACGTGGTATTTCTTCAAAATCCGGACAGTAGTCTGTAGATAGAGGCATATATTCCATATCATTGTCATCTAACACAAAATTAATGTTATCGCTAGTTCTGCTATCAAAAGTATCAGTGTCACACAATGCATGTCTAGCTGAATTGATGGATAAAATATAGCATAAACAAATATAAATGTCATTGTCTAATTTAAAATAATCTGCGTTTAATTTGAGCCATATAATATCATCATTTTGTTTAAGATATAACTCGACACCTTTACTAATAGTGTTTCTATAATACACGACCAAACCACCTGAATCCCGTTTAGCGGTTTTCGTTTTCTCCTTTCTGTGCAATGCAATGTGATCAAACCCACTGAATCCCGTTTATTAGTTTTCTTTTTCTCCTTTCTGTGCAGTGCAATGTGATCAAACCCACTGAATCCCGTTTATCAGTTTTCTTTTTCTCCTTTCTGTGCAGTGCAATGTGATCAAACCCACTGAATCCCGTTTAGCAGTTTTCTTTTTCTCCTTTCTGTGCAGTGCAATGTGATCAAACCCACTGAATCCCGTTTATCAGTTTTCTTTTTCTC
>JAULBS010077780.1:0-19812 GCA_032355785.1 Symmetromphalus regularis
CACACACACACATATATATAATGTCTTTCACATTATCAATGTTTAACAGTCACCATTGATTGTTTAGAATTGCATGGTGCAGTAAAATGGTTTTATACAAAGTTTATAATAAACTGATTTGAAAATTTAATCAAACAAAATGCGACAACTGATATAATACAAATTTGCTTAGTATAATCAGCATTATCCTATTTGTCATTGTACTGGATAGATGACAGCATTATACTTGTTGACTTATCAATCTATTTCTGATACAAGTCCTAACTTGTAATTCAGGATTACTTATTTCAAATGTCATCAGACTTTTATTTTCATTTTGCATGCAATTGCATGACAGAAGGAATTAGTTGTACTACCTCTAAAATACTCAGAGAGTTGTAATTGTCTAAAATGTAGAGAATGTGTATAATTATCTTTGTTTTCTGAAGTAGACAGGTGTAGAATTGAGATTTTAACGTCCAGGATGCATGATTGCTGTTAGTTTAGTAATTTGTTTTTCTAGACAATTGATGAAATGGTATAAAAATAAACATGCAGATCAGGTTACCACTGATAGTTCAGTGGTTACACTTTTGGACTATTGGCTGGTAGATACTGGGATCAAATATCAGTTGAGGCATGGGATTTTTTAACTCCAACTCAGAGTGAGTGCTCTGCAAGACTCAGCGGGTAGGTGTACACCACTTAACTGACCAGTGATCCAAACCTGGTTTATAAAAGAGTATGTTATCCAGTCATATATTAACCTTCGTCCTGGATAGATGGCACAGGAAGCTGAGCCTTGTGCCCAAGACAGTTTACTTGAACCTTAATTGGATATAAGCACAAAAATAAGTACAACCAATCAGATTACATGGGATAGTGGTTAGGACATTGACTTAAGATTGATAGACAATGGGATCAAATCTTAGCCACGGTATTGGATTGTAATCTTGTATCACTTCATACCAGAGTAAGTGCTCTGTAAGGCACAATGGGGAAGAATAAACTAGTTGCACCAACCAATGGTCAACAACTGGTATAACAAAGAATTTAGTTTGTGACATTCTTTCTTTTGTAAAAACAACCTTAATAAAAGTACATAAAAAAGACCACTTTCTGGTAATTGGAAAAAAGTAGCATTATGTGGCAGTAACAAGTTTCCTCTGAAAACCATGAGTTGATGCCTAACAGCAAGTGAATAAACAATGTACAGGGATGTCATTAAGCAGAGTCCTTTCTTTCTTTCTCTGATCAATGTTTCTGCAGTCAATAGAATCACCTCAACATGCAGTCAATGTGATTAAAATGGTAACCTAATAAGTATTCGACATATCATTTTATAAGGATTCATTTAATCACATAATTCTACTATGTTTACATACAAAAATTAATACTTTTAAGTTATCAACAGAATCCTACTAAGTGTAGACTGGTCACTTAACCTACATGTTTGACAAGAGTTTGTAAGATATGTTTTTTAGTAAATCATACATTTTTGTATAAATACAAATTATTTATAAAACATTAAACTGATTTTTAAAACTTTAAATTTGCAATACAATTTTGGTCACCTAGCAGATACTAATTAAGAAATATGCTGAAATGGTAAAAAGACTCATTCTTTTCCTTGTCTACATGTAAACTTTATTATATTTATATTTAAATTTACCATAAACTATCATACCAATGGTTTATAGCATGATTATGGTCAATTCATACTTTACCAGTGAACTCCATGTGGATCAGAAATGTAGCTAGGATTTCAATGGGTGAATTAAGTATGGCTTAAATATGTAGCAAAACTAGGAAACCACACTTGAAACATTCTTTTCATTATGTTCTTTAATTTGATATAATTTGGTCAATCTTCCAATCAATTTGCAAATTGTGCAGATGACATTAAATTGCACACCGATTGATGAGCTTCCAGCACAGCAAGCCAAGATTTGTTCAGTGTGGGTCAGCAAGTATTTGATGTGACTTGTGCACCGGGCTACGTGCCTGGAATGCTTTATTGGAGACTAGATGTCATGGCTGTTACACATTTCTCCAAACAGTGCCATGTTTACAGAACACTATGAGGATTTAGAAAGAAGCTTTCATATCCATATTCTTTTTTTCCTTCTTTTTTTATTGCCCCCTGATCAAATTGGCAATGCCAATGTTGGGAAGCGTTGGGATCATTGCCTTACTAGTACATTGTATATTTTAAAAAGAATTATTTATTATTTTTATATATAAACATATTTAGAATAGTGGCAAACATTGATCTGAGGGTAAGAGAAAAGTGTGAGGAAAGGCAAATAAGATTAAAACAAGAAAAGAACATATTAAAAAGATGGCAAATAATTGGAATGAGATTGGTGTTTCAAGGGTGTTAATGCAACAGAAATCAGATTTACAATATATCATATTTATATTCTTAGCAATACACATCAATGGCTAAAAATGACATTTTATAGGATGATTCTAGCTGTATCCATTTCTTCAACTTTTGCAAGGTTTGTTCTATTCCTATATCTTTTAAAAAGATTTTACTGGGTGGTTTGTATTCCCAAATCTTTGAAATAACAATGGCTTTTGTTGTGTAGTTTAATTTTCAAATATATTAATTAACTGGCTTTTTCAGGGTGATTATATTCTCAAATGTTTGAAATAACAATGACTTTTAGTGTGCTTTTATTTTCAAATCTTTGGAACACCAATTCTGTTATTAATGGTTTTAAAAGTTATAAATACCATTTTTTAAAGAATATAGCATTGGGTTTTGCTGGTGTTTCTTTCTTTCTTTCTTTCTTTTTGTATTCTTTCTTCCTTTCTGTTTTCTTTCTTTATTTATTTATTAACAATACATAGCTCACAGAGAGGTTTTATTTCCATATTGCCTGGTGAGGGAAAAATGAATATAAAATAAATAACTTATTAAAGATTTTTTTCTTTAAATGATGCATAAGAAATATGATGTTTGATACTTAGTTAACATAGCAAGTGAATTAAGCTATATTTGCAGTATCATTAAATAAATCTTTCATTCTTTAGAAACTATTGTAAAAGCTTCTTCAGAAAACTCATTAAGAACGGTAAATAGTTAAGATGATTACATCAGAAGTAATATCAAAACAATCAAGCACTCAAGAAAATGGCATACATTGTATCATTTAAATAAGTCTTGCCATGATCGAGTTGCTATATATTGTTGTAACACATTTTCATTTAATGAACAAATCTATTATGGCCGTAGTTAAGTGATGTAACTTCATGATCGGATGTTCAGCTGCCAGCCAGACATCAAACTGTTAGCAGTGTCCATTATTGTTGTGTTAAACCAGTCCAATATGCTTACAGTCACAATTCTCTTCTGATGCTCTTACAGCAGTTAGCTGGAGAAAGACTGGCCCTGGTAGTTTGGTAGTTATGCCATTCGACTTATGGCTTGTTGTTACTATATGATTTTAACACAAAATTTGAATTTTGGGACAACAGAATTTTTACATTTTTTTAAATCATCTTTTTAAGTGAAAGTAAAAAAGCAGCAATTTTCTTCTTTATTTTTTTTATTTTTAGATGTGGTATTTTACTTATGGTATTTTGAAGAGTTGAATATTATAATACAATACTTATGAAGAAAATTTCTTAAATGTATTTTGGCATTAAGGTTAATATTTATAGAATATACTAATGATTTAACATGGCAGTACAAGATCTCATTATCAATAAGCTAATTTATTGAAGAATAATATGTCAAATTGTGATTAATGTTTTGTGTTCTGTTAATGATAGCCATGCTGAGGTAATTGTTGATAAATTGAAAATTATATTTCTTCCATACAAAATTACAAGATCTGTCGGCTCACTAGCATTTATGTAACAAAGAGAACTAATATATCAAATTTAATTTGTAATATATTTCTTGTTTTTGTAACAATACATGTTAGCCATACATGCAAAAGTAACTGATTATGTTTCTTCAGAAGGTAATGGTTGCCCAACAGCTTTGAGGAAACTTGCCAAATAATAAATTGTTAAGATTTATCATAGATGTCTTGTGTTCCATCTGTGTTAAATGGTGATAAAGTGAAAATTATATTTCTTCAGAAAAGATCTGACTGCCCATGCACCATATTTGGAAAAAATACTTTAGAATAATTTTTGATAGATATCTCATACCTCATCCATTTTCAAATGGAAAACTATAAATAAAGAATTGGTTGTTTAACAACACCCCAGCACATTGTTTATTCAGTGGCTATTAGGTGTCAGACATATGGTGTTTTGTGACTCATGGTCTTTAGATGAAATTGCTACTTCCACATAGGCTATGCTTTTGGATTAGCAGCAAGGGATATTTTAATTAATTGATAGCACATATGATATTCTTTGATAACTCAGTTGTATACCACTGGTCAATACAAGAATTGCGATTTGAGCCAGTGTTGATATTAAAAATCCCACACCTCAACTGAGATTTAATCCCAGTACCAACCACTTGTGAGTCTTGACAGCTGAACCACAGAAGTACTATGAAAATAATATTTCTTCACAACAATATCTAACTGTCAAGGCAGAAACAGATTTGATGAAAAATGACAAATCATACATCTGTCAAATTTATCATAGATTTCCAGTGTTCCATCTGAGATAAATGGTGATAAATTGAAAATTATGCTTCTTCATTACTACCATGTATGCATAAATCAGCATGAATAAAACTACTCATGAATAATACCTCTTTAAATTTATCATAGATTTCTTGTGCTACATGTTCAAGTAACTGATAATAAAGTGAAAATTATACTCAAACAAAAATGTTTATCAAATACAGAATATCAATGTTTGTCATCATCTCTGGCAGTCACAAAGCGTCCTGAGTGATCATCATTTTGACTGACTTTCTTTGATCTTTAAACCTTGAATACCACTCAAACACCCTATCATGACTCTCGTTTCATTTTCAGTAGCTTCAAACAGAGGTTGAGAAGTCTGTGCAGCAGTCTTGCCTAATTTAAAGCAACATTTAATGCAAGTTAATTGCTCTTTAAACTACTCCATGATAAACTTTGCCACAAATCACCTGATGGAACTTGACCTTTCTTGTTATTTCTCGCTACCAACTTAATGTAGAGGTGTCAACTTTTTCCGGTTTGTAAAAGAGGCATGTGTTGTAAAAGAGGCATGTATTGACTATTGCACAAAAGCTTTTCCCCGTTGAGTCATTACTTGGGAAAAATAACCTGAAACTTTTGGATCAAATCTCATATTACATTATTTGCATTCTGATAAGAATATTAATTTATTATTCATTTACATCAAGTAAATTTAAATTAAATTAAAATGTCAGTCAGGAAAGATTTTGTTTTTAACATTTTGATTAGTGATAATTGCTAATAAGTGTATTATAAGTAGTTCATTTATTTGAACTAAGAGGAATCTAAAAATATCATCTTTAGCAATTTGTGATGTGATACTTAGAAAATGTCCACTGTTAATTATTTACAAACATAAAAACCTCCCAAAATGTAAACAGTACAGTATAGAGTAATCATATCTATTCTTTATAGAGAATGCAAAATTAATGTTTGTAGAGCATTTAGGATGAGTATTTACCAGATAGAATAGATAAAAAAGAATTCACATATTTTGACAAATACTCTTTCCCAAAAGCCTATTTAATTTAAGAAAATAATGTCTCGTTAGCCTAGCAAGCCTGTCACATGCAACTGTTGTCTGAAAATACAACCAGTGTATGATTTTATCCATCCATCCAGTGAGTCAGACAGAACCCCTTCAGCTAATTTTCCCTTTACTCTTCAGGTCCAATAATACAATACAAAATATATAATATAAAATTATATATTATAGATATTATAGACAGGTAGATAAAAATAATACAGGGTGTCCATAAAGTCTTTATAATTTAATTTTTTTATTAATAAGGCAATTGATGGGATGTTTTTATCAGATTTATTCAATGTACTCAGTGGTTATCAAAGTTTTTAAACACATTGCATCTGTTTTTCAGGTACCATTTATCTATTTATTTAAGTATTTATCTATTAATTTGCTTTTGTAATATATTTTTTTAAATTGTAAATTGTAAAGAGACATTATGGACACTCTGTATATATATAAGACTTAAATCACTTCCCATTATTTTAAAGATCCCTTGCTGCTAATGTGAACGAGTAGCCTATGTGAAGTTAGCAGGTTTCCTCTGGAGACCGTTAGTCACAAACATTATGTTAGTTGTTGAATAAACAATAAGATGAACTGTTATTAAACAAACAATCCTTTCATTCTATCCATTCAGTGGTATGGGAATTTTGCTGGAAAATCTATAATCTGAATAAACCCAAACAAAAATGGTGTCCTAATAACACCTCTGCCAAATTTGTCACAGATTTTTTGTCCAGCTTACCAAATTAACTGGTGATAAAGTGAAAATTATACTTTTTCTGAAAGACCTCAGTCATGCAATCTCACTCTTGTAATAATGCTATGTTTTTTTCTGTGAGATGATCTGCTTTGCGAACATGAAAGACATTTAAGGAATACGAGCAGTGTTAATAACATAATAGGTGGCGTTTAACCTGTCAATGGTGCGGTTAGGTCTTGTCAGGTATCAATTTGCTGCATAACAGATGTTGGTAAAACATGTCAGTTCTGTGCAGTTAGATGATTGGCAGTGCTTTTATTTATAAACAGCATGGGTTAATGATGTGGTTCTGACTGACATATAGGTGCCATTATTGATATATCAACACAGGGCCAGTTTCTCTTGCATGTGTTATCAGTGGGTTATGAAAAACTACAGGTCACCTCTGTTTCATCACATAGGTTATTTACATTGTGTATTTCATGTGCATGAGTTTCAGTAACCTGAGGCTACAATTGTACTGCTCATTTAAACCCAGGCATGCGATTGATCAGACTATTAAATAAAATAGAATTTGAAATAAAATTTGAAAGGAGGATCTAAAAATACAATGGATGGTTCTCAAAGAAAATTGGATTTAACCACTTAAATTAGAAATTACATGACTTTTAAAACAACAAGTAGGATTTAGCTAAACCACTGCTGCCACACTAATGTGCCTACTGTATGTATTGTCAATAAACAGCAAGGGATCTTTTATAAGCACTATTCCACAGACACGATAGCACATACCATGGGTTTTGATAAACCAGTTGTGGACCATTGGTCAGTGTCAGTGGGTATATATCTACCCACTAAGCCTTGTGGAGCACTAACTAAACCAGTTGTGGACCATTGGTCAGTGTCAGTGGTTATATATCTACCCACTAAGCCTTGTGGAGCACTAACTAAACCAGTTGTGGACCATTGGTCAGTGTCATTGGTTATATATCTACCCACTAAGCCTTGTGGAACACTAACTAAACCAGTTGTGGACCATTGGTCAGTGTCAATGGATATATATCTACCCACTAAGCCTTGTGGAGCACTAACTCTGGGTTAGAGCCAATACTGAGAATAAAAATCCCATTCCTTGACTGAGATTCGATCACAGTACTTACCAGCCATGAGTCCAATAACCACTTCACTACTGGGGCTGGTTTGTATGTATGTATTAGTTAACATGCTTTTATCCACAAAAGGATCACACATTGTAGTATAGAGATGTTTACATAAACAAGTTGTGCTGAATTTATACACCCTTGAGACCTATCATATAAACACTTTAATGTTTATAGCCACTCAAGATCACACTGAAGATGAAGGAACTTAATGTTTGTTTAATGACAGCACAGCACATTGTTTATTCAGGATCTGTTAGGTGTGAAACATGTACATGTATATAGTGTTTGTAACACACGGTCTTAAGAAGAAACCTTTTAAACTGATTTCTAAATATATTTTAATCTTACCATAGTATGACAGCTAATTTTTTTTTGTGCTGAGATGGGAGGAGGGTCATTAAATAATTAATTATAATAGTAATAATTAGAGGAAAGCCACTACTACCACATAGGTTGATCTTTTCATTTAGCAGCAAAGAATCTTTTATATGCAATTTCTCAATGAATGGATAGTCACAGCCTTTGTAATACCATTTATCAACCATTGGCTGCAAAATGAAGTAGCTCACTGCATCCAGTAAAGGGGATTGCTACAACAACCTGTGAGCTCTGAGGTCCTTAGGTAGAACATCGGACTCTCAAGCTAAAGACAGTAGTTCAAAACCCATTGGAGGCAGGCTCACATTTGACAACATGTCAAAATTACCAAAGTTAATAACTCAATGTGCTTTAGTGTTGTTGTTAAAACAAAACAAAACAAACCAATGATCCAACAACCCACCAGACCTTGTTTAAATGCTTTTCATCCATTCCACACTGAAGATAAATATTTCATTGTTAAAATACACAATAATATGGAAAGATTTATTCATTGTGTAGCACATGTTGGTATATAAAACCAATAATTTATACTAATAGTATTCCTTTGACATAGTTACATTTGAACTTCACATCTTTCTCTGAAAGTTTGAATAATTAATACTTAATTAAGCAGTTCATGCACTTTAAAACGAGTTTTTAAATTGTCTCATCAAGAAATATATCTATTGAAAAATAATGTTTGTTTAACTACTCAATGGAACATTGTTTATTAAGTGGCTGTTAGATGTCAACATAATCAGTTGATTGTTTCATGACTAGGTTATCAGCGGATTTCATGCCTGGGTTATCAGCAGGTTATGAAAACCTACTGATTATCTCTGAGCTTTCTGATTAGTAGCAAGGGATCTTTCACATGTGGTTTCCAAGAGAGAAAACAGCACATATCACTGACTTTGTTATACCAGTTATGAACCACTGGCTGGAATGAGAAATAACAAAATGGGCCCACTGAAGGGGAATGTTTCTATTAATCACACTGATTTTTATGATTCCAAAATGGCTTACATAACATTTATATTTATTTCAACAATTTTCAAGACATTTTGTTGGTTTCTTCATGTTTTAAACAAAGTCTGCTATAATTCAGAATTTTTTAAAATTAAATTTAATATATATTAATGGCTTAATTATTATAAACATTCCATTTAATATTTTCTTTTCAGTAACTCATTTCAGTTATAACTTAAGATCTGTTAGCTTTTCCAACAATGTCATGAAACCTTTTATCTGATTGGTCATTCCATCTATAACATAGATTTTATATTCTATAACATGTCTGGCTTATTGCTCCAAAAGTATATTCAAGGTCAAGCTTTTAGATGTATGTGTAATGCATACCCTGTGCTATCTGATCAACTATTCAAGCCATATAATCAAAGTTGATGATTAAAAGGACACATGAGTCTAGACAGAATTAATTTGTTCTCCAAACTTTTATAATAATAAACAGATTGGACATCTTTTTTTATCAGTGCACTGTTTTCAGTTCCATTCATTTATTTAAGTTCTTGCTGGTTACAATTATTAAAGCCCCAATTCAATCAAGAAGGTTTAACAATATCTTGTTTGGTTTGCAATGGAATCCATTTACCTTACTGGTTTCAATTAATGAAAAGAACTATTTAATCAAGATATTTTTGCAATAAGTTGTTGGGTTTGCTGTCATTTAAAAGTTGTTTGTTGGTTACAACTGAGGCACCCAGTTCAATCTTGCAGTCTTGAGATGATTAGCACTCTATATTAATATGATCGGAAGTTATGAAGCTACTCAAAATTTTCTACCAAATTCCAATGTGTATTACAAGATCATAATTATTTCTAAGTCTGGCTTTTTTCTACCAAATTTCCATGTAAATTTTAAGATCTTGTGTAAGTTTGTGTTTTCAGTATCATTATTCATTATCTGTCACACATTTTTAGTTGCTATGAAAATAATGCTGCAATTCTGACTCAAAATTATGAAGGCATTCCAAATTTTCTACCAAATTTATTATAGATTATGAGATGTTATTTAAGTCTGGTGTTTCAGTTTGGTTGTTCATAATCTGCAATACATTTATAGTTGCTCAAATATTTTACACCAGTATCTAAATAGTTACCGTAATCAGGGCCAGATTTAGACCTTGGGGTCCCTCAACATAGAAATTAAATTACATGACAAATAACAAAAATGAACTAAAATGAATGAATAGAACTAATTTTATAATTATAAAAAATTTTAATGAAGGAAGTTAGTCAGTGGGGCTCCTCTGGCTGGGGGGGCCGGGTCAATTGCCCCCTTTGCTTCCTTATAAATGCAGCCCTGACTGTAATTCTAACAAATTATTAATATAGGTTTTTGGAATTTATACTATGTTTAAATGAAAGGAAAACAAAGAACAAGCACTCTACTCCTTTCATCAATAAAGACTGATTTATGAAACTGATTATAAAAAGAGAATATGCAAAGTAACATACATTTGTATAGACTTTAAATGAACAGATTAGGTAGAAATATAAACATTATGATTTTTAAAATTTCCCAGACATCTGTGTTAGTGTGAATATGGAAATGAATTGAACAAATGACATTAGGAACATATGCCTGTGTACATGTATGCATTAAGTAGTAATCAATTCAATTGATTATGAAAGCTGTTACTACCTGTTAGCATGTGACTATACCACTAGCAACATGTTTAATGATGGTCAGATTACCCATGTGGAAACATATAAATATGACAGGTTATCATCAATAACCCATGCAGAAACATATAAATAAGATAGGTTATCATCAATAGCCCATGCAGAAACATATAAATAAGATAGGTTATTATCAATCAGCCATGGCTTACATCTACAGTAGGTGAGAACAAAGTAGTGCATGTGCTAGAAAGTGTGTTTTACAACATCTTGCACTGATTAAAATCTGCAAGCAGAATAGTTCATTATTTCAGCCCTCTCTCCATCCACTTCAATTTCTAAAAATAAATATTAAACACTTTTTATATAAAAATACTCTTTTTCAACATATTGGCCACTTGTCTTTATCAAAATGCAAATATTCTTGTCTGTAGGTTCAACATGTTATATTTGGCAACATTGGTAATTGTATATGATTAATAAGTTGTTTGCTGTTATAGGACAATTTGAATGTGTATCAATTCATAGAATGAATGATACAGATGTTATTTTATATTCTAAAATGGTTATATATATATAAATTATATAACAGCCAACAACTTATTAATCATAATTATACAATTACCAATATTCCCAAACCTATCCATGACATCTTGGAAAGTACATGTAAGCTTAGAAAATTAAGATTAACAAAACACTCAAAATTATTTTAAACATAATTAATTAATCCTCTTCAGTTTCAAACACTCACACCAATTAATCCACTACAGCTGTTTCGGAAGAAATAAAAAAAAAATAAAACCTGTATTATTGGAGTGATTTTTTATTTAAATTAATTTTTAACTGTTGCCATGCATTTAAAGTCACCACCACAGCTTTTCTGAAAGACAAGATTAAAATTAAAATCTGTTTCAATTGCATGGTTTAAAAACATCAAAATCAAACTCTTTTGCTAACGTGCTGACATTTCAGCCAATGCGTGCAGAAGGAAAACATTTTGTTTTAGATCAAACTATTTTTATCTACATACATATAGATACATGTATTTTGAAACATTTGAAATTGATAATCATTTGGTTACAAACACCCAAACTACCACTACCACAAACATCTTTCTGGAAAAGAAAAGAATTATCAACAGTTTTATAAAATTATTGATACCACATTATAATAATTAATTCACAGCTACATGTATTAGATGTCAGACAATATTATTTTGTAACACATAGTTCACAGAAAACCCCTGCTACCACCACATAGACTACTTTCTGATTAATAGCAAGAAGTCTTTTATATGCACCTTCCCTTACACAGAATGGAACATACCACAGCCTTTGTAACACCAGTTGTTGATCACTGGCAGGAACAAGAAAGAACTCAATAGATCTACTAAAGATGATGAATCCGATTACACCTCACACAGAAATTCTACATCAGGGTGATGTCTGACTCTTTATTAAAGTGATGTTATATAAAAAAACAATCTGTTTTGAATGCCACTCAATCCATTTTGTTTTTATTTCAATAATAAGATTTGACCTTGAAGTGAACCCATCAGATTTTTTTCTGATAACCTGTTGCTATCAATTTCCTTCATTAGTTTTGTTCAACTGCTTGATGAGCCAGATGAGAGACGTCTGATTGGAGTGACCACCGCGGGGCTTGTAACTGGACCAGTGGAAACTCACTGAGGCATCCGTTATCCCTGCATAAATGCTCAAACCAGTAACAAAGAACCAACTACAAAGCAGATACTTCACCCTGTAGGAACAGACTTCAATTTTCAACTTCCTTATGTTCAGGACTAAATAGCTAGTGGATACTTGCTAGACTGGTTTTTGCATTTTATATTAAAGCCAATGATAATTTTCCCTATGTTCAGAACAAAATACCAAGTGGATACTCACTAGACTAGTTTTTGCCAATGAGAATGTTTGGTACCAGTGAAATTGCCATAAGTGTCCCACGAGTTTAAATAGACTCAGCCTGTTTGCCAATCCCATTTCATAAATTTGGAAATAAATAGTGTGTAAAAATTAAAATATATATATATTTTTTTTAAAATTAAAAGTGACATTTATGTAAAGCTGTATTCATTTAATTTAATATTTAATTAACAAAATAAAAATCAATGAATATTTCTTCCTTGTAAAAATGGGTTACTAATTACTAAATAAAATAAAAAAAATTGCTTCTAGAAAAATATTTTTCAACATGTCTATACACATATTGCCATGTTACACATCCTATTCAATAAAAAGTTCTTCAGGTTGTTAAGCCAATAATTGGTTACCCTTAAACGTGGGATGAGCACCACTTATGAACAACAATACTCAAGCATACGTGGGATTGATCCTGGCAGAATGCTTACATCCATTTGATTGTGCCTACCATCCATAATGATGGAAACATAAATTTGGGCAATTCACTACATAGACAGAGTTCCTCTTGAGAAGAATGGACCAATGGGAGTTCATCGTTCTGATTACTCCATGTCAACACAAAACACTCATGTTGGAATATATACGTTCTTGTAAAGACAGATGCGTCTGGTTCAGACAGACAGTTTGTACTCCAGACACTACTGAGTTGTCCAGTTTTTACTTGAGGTGTGACAGGTCATAGGATCGATCTCCTGTAGGAAACAGTAGAATGACTTTATAAGATTGAGTTTCTTAACATTGGGTTATTTTGAAAACTATGGTTAAAACCACTCTGACAGCAGATGCACACAAGCTACATGTATACACAGAGTTGTTATCTGGTGTCAGCTTCAGATTATCAAAAATGAGATGTGAAATACATAATAAATAAAATGAATGTTTGATCTTGAAAAGCTGACATCATCACTAGCTTTCAACTGGTCCTGATGGTATATTAGGTACACGTAACACTGTTGGACTCATGCTTGTAGGTACTTGGATCAAATCTCAGTCATGGCATGCAATTTTTAATCTCAATAACAGCTCCAGCCCAGAGTGAGTACTCCACGAGGCTCAGTTGGTAGGCATATATCATCTACACTGACCAGTAGTCCACATTGAATTTATCGAAGACTGTGGTTTGTCCTATCATGTTTGTGGAATAAAGCATATAAAAAAAATCACTTGGTTCTCATTGATAAGAGTAATCACACTAGTATGTCGGCAGTAGGTCTACTAACATTAACCTCTGTCCTCGACAGATAGCACAGGAATCTGAGTTGTGTGTCCAAGACAGCATGCTTAAAACAACACAAAAATATTATATGTACAGCCATCCAACTTTCTTTCCAGTTGTGTTTTAATCACCATTTCATAAATTGTTGACAAAAATTTCATGCAAAGTGGGTCATATATTTATTAGTGGATTTATATTTTTTGCACAGAGAAATATCTGAGACAGAAGTTTTCACAAATAAACGTACACAATGGTAGATATAGATATATAAGTGGACATACTTGATGCACAGAAATTTATGACAGAACTTTCCACAAATTAACATACACAATGATAGACATAAATATTTGAGTGGATATAGGTAGAGAAATTTGGAACAAAACATTCTAGAAATTCACATACATGTTAGAAGACTTATAAGTATTTAACTGTTTTTGAAAAAGCTTTTTAATAAAACTTTCTACAAATTTCCATACACATTGGCAGATTTTAAAGATTTATCTGGATTTGAGAGACATTTTGGACAAAACTTTCTACAAATTCACATACACGTTGGCTTACTTTTAAGTATTTAAATGGATTTTAGAAACATTTTGGGCAAAACTTTCTACAAATTTACATAAACATTGGCAGACTTTTAAGTATTTAACTGGATTTGAGAAAATGTTTGGACAAAACTTTAAACAGACTGTACATGATTGACATTTTAAGAAGTGCTTAACACTACAAACAGCTGGACAGACATTAACAGATGCACATACATTTAAAACTGATGTGGTGGCTGTGAAAATGATTAACACTATATACAGGGGAATACAGGCATCAATCAACAGATTTGTGTAAAATCTGCTGCTGTTTGTAAACATGGTGCAGTTTGTAAACAGAAGCTGCACTGCACTTTCAATGACTTACAGATTTCGAAACAAATCTCTCAGTGAAACATCATTAATGTAACCAAGCACTCTGTGTATATTTGAATTGTTTGCATAGACTTAAAGCTTTGAACCCACACTACTTAACTATTCATACTTAGTACTTTAATTACACTTACTATAGATTAGTACATTAACTGCAATTGAAATAAGTACAGCCATCCAAAAGGAGAATTTAGTGATCTGGACCCACCCACTTTCCATATATATTTGAATTGTTTGTGCAGACTTAAAGCTTTGATCCCACACTACTTAACTATTCCTACTTAGTACTTTAATTACACTTACTATAGATTAGTACATTAACAGCAACTGAAATAAGTACAGCCATCCAAAAGGAGAATTCAGTGATCTGAACTTTCATCTTCAGCCAACAATTTTTATTTGTTCACTTTATAATTTGGTTGTAACTATTTTTGGACCTATTTGTTCACTTTATAATTTGGTTATAATTATTTTTGTACTAACCTGTGAAAAATCCGGTCATGGTACTAGCACATGTATATGACAAATACTATATGAGAAACACTTCCTACAAAATGCCCATAAAAGAAATATCATTTTCCATCTAAGAAAAGGTCCACTAACTTGGACCACAAAACCTAGGTATTGTGAAATGGATCTGAAATGACAAAAAGCATTCTAATTCAAAATCATATCACTGTACACATCCAAGGGATCTTAAATGAAATGTGAATTTGGTAAACCACAAACAGTACTCGTACATATTTCTTGATAATGAATGTATGGATAAACCACATACTTATACAAATTTCTTCATAACTTATGGATAATTTATAATAATTTTCATTCAGATTGTGTTCTGAGTATAACAGTAGTATAGTTGTTTTGCTGTTAAGTTATAACCTTGCATATTAATGATGCCACTTTCTGCACCATACTTTAGAGTACCTAACATCTTCAGTCAAGTGGAGATAAAAGTGCATTGCTAGAAAATAACATCTATTAGTTCTCCAAGTGAGCTCTTCTTTGAATGATTGGGTTAACTGTGGGTCAAGTACCAGGTTCTGAGATTTAGAAACTTAATGAGTAGCACTAAAGGCTTAATTCTTGTCAAAGCTACAATTAGGAGCTGTCTCTAGGGGCAAATTTAATTTTGGGTATCTTTTGTGAATGAAGACTTCCAATGAATCTCCTTTGATGTGGTCATATGCAACCAAAATGATGTTAGGGATCATCCTTTATTGTATTGTTGTAATGAGCATGCAAATTATTTCAATCTTGAGAAATTATTCTGTATCTCACAAATTAGAACCATCCTTTATTTCATCATTTTAATGACCATATAAATTATTCTGTTCTTGAGATATTGCAGTCTTTCATAAAAGAGAGAATAACAAAACTCCACCCATAAATCCATCTGTCATTTCAATTCAGTGTGAATTATAAGACCATACATGTACAAGAGAAATTTGGGAACGATTGTGATGCCATATATAAACTTATTTTAAAAGACAACCAGGTCCTGCCTCCTTAGGGATATCCATCATGAACACAAACAAGAGTTGTCAAGTTTATTTTTTGCTGACTAGAAAGTTGAAAAAAACATATATATCTGGTCGAGATCAGGTGTGGCATTAGATATCATTTTAGTCAGAGACATTTCTTGTCATGAAATGGCCCACAAATCTTACAAGGTTCTATATCTAAAATTTGACTTGACACCCATGGTGGTACATAATTGTCATAAGTCTGTCCTATAACCAATGAACCGTACATGTATGTCCATGCAACTATAATTATAACTTTATGCCTTATAATCCATGGACCTCATGGCCATGTAACTGTTTTTAGTATGCCCTATAACCCATGGACCACATCCACATGTAACAGTAATTGTGAGTAGTATGCCCTATAGCCTATACCCATGCCCATCTAACTGTAATTGTAAGTAGAATGCTGTATAACCCATAGGTCATATATCAGTCTTAAATGTTTGTTTTAACCCCAGAACTACATGCATCCCTACCTAACAAATAATAAGTGGAAATTGGCAATGAATGTTGACAAGATGATGATTAACAGAATGCATATGTTAATCGTGTGCATGCACATACTAGTATATTTAATTATGATGACCACTGTCTCATTAGTGTAGTATAGTATGTGGGTAGCCCCTGGTAGTGAAACTCATCTTCCCTCATTAAGATTATTAGATTGGAATATATTGGATTTTTTTTATATCAAAAACTATTTGTTTTGTTAATTGTGACAGAAATAGTAAAAGTAGAGTGTGCTGACAAAAAGTGCCAATTTAGAAAAGTGATGGATTTGAATAATCTTTATAGTATTTGCAAATGTTTGACCAAAATTCTTTTTTTTTTTGACAGTTTTCAGAATTATTGAAAAATAAAAAAATAATGATTAAATAAAATTTTGTGTACGTTATTTTGTTGCAATTGAAAGAAATTTGTGAAAATCAAACTAAATGCTTGCTAACTAATTGATTTTCAGAAAATCACAAAAATGTACATGTATTCCCATGAAAATAATGTATTTTACAGTAGAAGTATTATATAGTATGTAGAAGAAAATTAATATTTCAAAAAATTTCATCATTTTGTAATATTTCAATAATTAATATAGTGGTGAATTAAAATGTTTTAGCATGGTTATTTATTTATTTATTTTATTTCTACAGGATTACTACAATTGCAGTGCATGGTGACAAGTCTGCTTATAAAGGTTTGTATTTTTAAAACTATTTTTCTAATTTACATGTAATTCTGTACTATTTATGTAAGATGTTTATAAAGAAGTAAAACATAATATTAAAGGGTATGAAACAAAAAGTGAAATCCAGTTTATTTCACTATTGTAAGTAGATTTGAGAATAAAAATGGACCAAAAGACAAATATATAAAATGTACAAAAAATCTAATATTTTTCTATGGGATATTTTTTGAATAACCATAATTATGTTTGATTGTAATTAAAATCTTATTATTACAATGCCATAGGTGGTTGGTTTCAGATGGTTTAAGTGGTCTGGACCATCCACAACCCACATTCAAATTTTTACCATTGATGTTAAATCTGAACTTACTTCTAACATTCCCCATCAGGTATGGTACTTCTCTATGAAATTGCAGAATTGTGCAAAAAGCTAAAAAAAAATATAAAAAAAGGTCACAGAAAAACAACAAATCATTTAAAAAATAAATAATAATAATTAAAAAATTAAAAAAAAACCACAGAAAAAGTGGTTGCTACATAGCAATTTCACTGGTTCCAAATGTTCTCATTGGGTTTAACATGAAGTGCAAAGCAATTTTGTCTTGAATGCAGCAACGGCTAATAAGGGAGAGGAAGATGACGAGTGTGGCAGATTCCACACATGTGCAGTCATCATTGTCTATGCATGGCACATGGTCACATAAAACCTATTCTACTTCTTGTCATGAGGGGTGATGTTTTGTGAAAAACATTTTTTTATATCAGTACCATGCCTGCCCTTTCAATATTCAATATCCAAAAACTATCATTTGAAACCCCCTTTCAACATTCTATTGTCTGCACCTGAGTACTGTATGTTATTAAACAAAAATAGTTTTCACACATAAGATTCCTCCAAGACGTGATGAATATGTGCATGTAAATATGTCTTTATTGATTCTATATATATTTAATATATTTCATTATTGCACTAGTATGAGGGTAATAATGCTTCATTTAAGTTAGGTCCAGCCTAATTGAGGAAAATTGGCCTCAGGACATGTCACAGTGTACAGCACTTTTCGTTAGACTTGCATACTGTCTGCCCTCTTTGCATAGCAGAATTATTATTTTCTGTTGCATTGCACCAAATCAAATCCCATAGATGACCATATAGTAACATATGTGGTTATAACTGCTACACACAACCTTTCAATAACCATGTATACTATAAATCTAGTTTCAAAAAAATAATTAAAAAGTTTTTTATTTATTTTTGTTTTGTTTAATAAAACGACCAGGACACATGGATTTATTAGGCTGTGTGATGTCAAACATTTGGTAATTCTGACATATAGTCACAAAGGAAACCACTACAGGACAACACAGACCATGGCTTTTGTTAAATCAGTCATGGGCAGAGGTTGGAATGAATATATCCCGTCAGAGAATTTAGATAGATTTAGATACTACAACCATGATATAATTCATTTGGAAGCATTTTGACTTTTCCGGATCCGGATTTGTACAAAATATTCTTTAACCCATTTAGTCAGAACCTGTTGCAAAAACATAATATAATTCTACACTTCTTCAACTTCAAATTTTCTCATTTGAGATTTACAGAAACTATTTTTAAACCATCTAGCTGAAATATTTTACAAAACCATAATATAATTCTACTATAACTCTACTTCAAGCGTTCCCATTTAAGATTTATATAAAGTATTCTTTAACCCATCTAGCTTGAACCCATTGTAAAAATATGATATAATTCTATTATAATTCTACTTCAAGTTTTCTCAAGATTTACATAAAGTATTTTTATCCATCTAGCTGAAATTTGTTACAAAAAATAATATAATTTGACTTCATGCTTTCCCATTTAAGATTTATATAAAGTATTCTGTAACCCAGCTTGTAACATGTTACAGGAATGGTCTGACATTGTGGTATTTCAGTTAATTTGTCCTGTGAATCACCTTGCCAACTTTGATTACAAGATTAATGACAATCTTGATGAAAAGTAAAACACATGAACAAATCAATATGGAGGTTGCCCTCTGTTAAAGTTCTTTTGTTGGCTGCTAGGGAGAAGATCTCCGTTTCCATGCACGCTGGCTATTCTAGTGGTTGTCTCTGCATGTAGTCACCTCCAAAGATATGCTTCATCTAGTACTCTATTGTTATTAAAGAATATAGCACTTCCAAGTCATAGTCAAGCCACAGACTTGACAATTGTGAAGAGAGCTGTTGATTGGAAAGAGAAAATAGTTTCATGTGGTTACAACAAAGTTCAGAGATCAACAAAGCTTTGAAAACATTTGATCAAGGACTTATTTCTTTTCCTGATAAATATTTGTAAACAGATGAGAAACGTTTGTTTAATAACTTTTCAGCATTTTACATGTATTATCTACAGAAAACCCCTAATATTCCTCTTTTTCAGTTATCAGCAAATATAGTCTGTTATAATTGTATGACATAGATCAGAGGAAGAGCAACAACCTTCAGAGAATTAGAT
>JAULBS010077791.1:0-19812 GCA_032355785.1 Symmetromphalus regularis
TCCACTGAGAAGGATCGATCCGACGACCGATCGGTTCACAGGCAGACACGCTACCGTTTGAGCTAGATCCCGCTCCGGCTATGGGTTAATACGGCACTGATAAAGATGGCCCAAGTAGGATGCGTAATGTGGAAGCTAATGAACGTTTACTACAGTCGAACATAGTGTGACAAATCTGCGTGGCTGCACTTTGTAGACCATAGCCAGTGGCGGGTCTAGGGATGCCAGGGGCCCGCCCCCAAACATTTGCGATTTAAATAACATTTTAAAAATTATTATAATTTGTTTCTTTTTTAACGGAATCTTAGGATTTTCTGATAACGAAATAGGAAATACTTATCCGTGACAGCTGCAAATGTGTGTTTCTGTGGCAAAATTCTCGTTTATGTGAGTTACGTGACCTATAATATGATGTTCAAAATAGACACAGCAGATCAAACATCCCATGGCACTGGAAAGCGAGTAGAGGATAAACATGTCAGCTTGGATAATTGGACCACGTGCCAAAATGGCATAACGAATTTATCACACGATATCGCGTAGATTATAAAATTGTCTTATTTTTCTTGAAACCAGCATGGAAAATGTACTTTAAAAAAGTAATATCAACAAATGAGTAGCCTTGCCAATACGTTTTTGGTTAATTTTCGTCTCATTTCTTTAGATTTTTTATATTTTGCTTAAATCGTATTTTTGTCTGGACAAAAGTATTAGATGTCGAGATTATTTTTCATATGGGTTTGAGATGAATAAGGGCAGATATATACATTTTGGAAGGGGGAGGACAAAATATTTTAAAGATTTTTAACATTAGATTGTGCTCAACGTTACATACAACCGAATTATAACAGTGAAACCCCTGTCCCTACTAGTTCTTGGATCCCCCCTTTAGCATCAGAGGTGTCTACCGCAGGCCTGCACAAATTCAAAATCTGCATAACCGGAAAAAAGGTTATGCTAAAACAATGCATAACCTATTTTCATTTGCATAACCGGTTTAAAAAAAATTGAAAAACATCTTTTTTTAGCCAATTTTACATGAACGGTAAATCGGTTATGCGAAATAAATTTGCATAACCGATCGTTCGTGCAGTTTGTGCAGCCCTGTAATCGTGTTTATTCTATATTATGATGTGTTAAGTTCGAACGATGTAACTTTTCTTATGTTGAGCGGGATGTAGTTCAAGCGGTAACTTGTCCGCATGTGAAGCGGTCGGTCATCTGATCGATTCTTTTCAGTTTGGGCTATTTTCCGCTCCAACCAGTGGTCTATAACTGGTTAATCAAAGTTAGTGATATGTGCTCTCCTGTCTGTGGGAAAGTGCATATAAAAGATCCCTTGCTACTTATCAGAAGGAGTTGCCTATGTGGCGGTAGCGGGTTTCCTTTAAAAAAATATGTCTTAATGACCATATACATGTATGATGTCAAATAGCCGATGATAATATAAAAATCGATGTGCTCTAGAGGCTTTTTTAAGTAAAACAAAGTCCGAGGATTGTATTGAATAACGTTAGGCCTTGCACCTTTTATAAATTTATGAATTATTTGTGAACACCAGGTGTTCGCGAATACAGGCGTATCCAGTGTTACAGACAGCACAACGACCAGTAAAATTGGAGACAAATTTTTAATTTCTGTTTGATGAATAACAAGAAAATTTTACGCGCGGTCTAATTGCTGAAGAATGTATTCTAAACAAGGCAAGTTCCTGTATTCTATACACGAGAAGGTTAGAAATTAGCTAACGTTCACAGGGGCGTTGGGACGAAATTCATGTTGGGGGACTGCTTATATTGGGGTGGGGGGGTGCTCCCGTTTCTGAACATCAGAATTTGCCAGTGAATAATTCAACAAGGAATAAAAAAACATATTTATGAGAATTATTAGGGTGGGAGCTGCAGCCTCCCCTAGTTCCCCCGGCTCCAACGCCCCTGCAGTTATAAACCAAGATGATGTAATAATATATACATTCGTCCATTTCCGAACTTGTGTAGTAGTGTTAAAATGAAATGCAGTAGCTAGTAGGTATCTCAAACTGAGCGTAATGGTTGAAATAGCATCAGTGGAAACAAAAAAAATTCTGTCACTCATGTTGTTATACTTATTAGTATTACGTAAACAAATTAAAGCTGTATTTCCGGGATCAGATTGAAAACAATAACGGTCGGTGAGACATTTTTCTTTTATAATTGTTCTTAACCATTCAGTAGCGGATCAAGAAAATTCATTTGGGTGGTGGGCGGGGGTGGGGGCTAAAAATCCTCGGATTCATTAACATTAAATAATAATAAATAAATAATAATAATTTTCAAAATATCGCAATATTTAATGGAGGCTAGCCACCACACCCTAGATCCACCACTGCCATTTACTAAATGAAGCAACTGAATCAGTTTTATTGAAATATTAAATAAACATTAATCTGCCTCAAAATTGGGCTGGGTGTATTGTATGACATTTTTTGTTTAGGCTATACCGTAAGCTGTATTATGTTAATGATGACTGTTAATGATAAAATTGTGTCGTGGCAGTGCTCAGTCAACGTACCCAACAGTTGCTGTACACTGAAGAGTTCCGACCCAGATGATATCCGTCCAATTAACGAGACGCAATGTCAAATAGAAGCAGCGACGGACAGCGGAGGACCGAACGTAAAAACAAAGGTACATGTGACAGGAAAATACAGAAAACTATTATATATATATTGTTGAGAGAGGGAGAGAGAGAGATAGGTAAAGAGAGAGAGAGAGAGAGAGAGAGAGAGAGAGAGAGAGAGAGAGAGAGAGAGAGAGAGAGAGAGAGAGAGAGAGAGATGGGGGAGGGGTCGAGAGAGTGAGAGCGGGATGGAAGGAGGGACGAACGGACTGACTGACGGACGGACTGACGGACGGACGTACGTACAAGACAGACAAACAGACAGACCGTTAGTTTAAGCTAGCAATTAAGCAACAAAACAGTGTTAATCAATGGTGTTATCGTCAAGAACTCCAACTATTACCATTAGTAATTCATTAGGTAGTCAAAACAGACTTTCATATATAAGGGTCAGTTTTGAAATGCAGTTTACGAAATTTCTGAACACTCTTCTTATCGAAAAGACTCTCCTGTTAAAAGCCTCACCCCTAATCAAATAGTTGATTTAACATCCCTATCTTATTTTAGGGTAATTTGTAATGTGCAGCTTAGGGCGATCGCCAGTTGTCTGTTTGAAACGAGCATAATTATGAGAAACTATTTTATTCCATTAACGTATATTCAGAATGCTATTCTCATGTTTTTGCGTTTACATCTGTGTAACAATATTCCTTGTAGCATTTCTTGTGCAGAAATTTCTTGTGATATAGGATGTTTTCTATAAGCCTTACACTTACAACTGATTAAAAAAATTTTTTTTTTTTTTTTATAATAACAATAATTTCATATGTATTTAATCATCCAACTTTCATTGTTTCTTTCAGGGTTGCATTGATGCTGTTATGGAGAAAATAACTCAGTACAATGGCATCTTGATAGGCATTGCTATCGGTCTGGCTATCATTGAGGTAATACTTCAGCCTTATTCGCATACAACGAATGTTCGTGTTATTCATTATAGCCAGTTTTTGTGACAAAGTAACACATGTATTATCTTACAAATGTTTCTCATACAACGAATACTTACGTCACATTAAACCCAGTTTTTGTGACAAAGTAACACATGTATTATCTTACAAATGTTTCTCATACAACGAATACTTGCGTCACATTAAACCCAGATTTTTGTGACAAAGTAATGCATGTATTATCTTACAAATGTTTCTCATACTACGAATACTCGTGTCACATCAAACCCAGTTTTTTGTTACAAAGTAATGCATGTATTATCTTACAAATGTTTCTCATACAGCGAATACTCGTGCCACATTAAACCCAGTTTTTTGTGACAAAGTAATGCTTGTATTATCTTACAAATGTTTCTGATACAACGAATAATTAAAATGCCTAAGTAATAATCTTTTCCAGTATTTTCCTTTATAATATCAAATGTTACACTACACACCCAGTTTTTGTGACAAAGTAACACATGCATAATCTTACAAATGTTTGTCATGCAACGAATACTCTTATTACAACACACCCAGTTTTTGTGACAAAATAACACATGTATAATCTTACAAATGTTTCTCATGCAACGAATACTCTTATTACAACACAGCCAGTTTTTGTGACAAAGTAATACATGTATTATCTTACAAATGTTTCTCATACAACGAATAATTAAAATGCCTAAATAATCTTTTCCAGTATTTCTCTTTATAATATCAATGTAACACTTAGCCGTGTGGTCTTAGCGCAACTATACCGAAATACACAGAGGATCTATTCAGGGACGTCAATTCTGGGATATGGGGACACATCCCCCACTTTTTGGACCGAAAGATGATCCGTCATACCAAAAAATTGGTACAATTTCAACCCTTACCTGACAGACGACAGTCGGGCGTAAACTGGTGAGAAGGAACGGGATGTAGATCAAACGCGTAGCGTGTCCGCCTGTGAATCGATCGGTCGTCGGATCGATCCTTCTAAGTGGATCCATCTGCAGATTGGGCTATTTTCAGTTCCAACCAATGGTCCACAACTATTTCATCAAAGGCCATGATATATACTGTCCTATCTATGGGATGGTGCATATAAAAGATACCTTGCTGCTTATCGGAAAGAGTAGCCTACGTGGCGGCAGCTGTTTTCCTCTAAATACATGCCAGAATGACCATATGATTGACGTCAAATAGCCGATAATAAGATAAACTGTTGAGAAATGACGTATACAATTTTGATTGGAGGATGCTGTAGGATTCAATCCAGGAAACGGCAACATTTTCCACACGCATCATGCGGCATGATGATAAGTATATTTCTTAACTTAGTTGTTTCGGTTTATGTTTCGATTTAAGCTACAAACTTTAAAATACAGAAACATTTACTATAAAATATGGGAACTCTTCTGCAATGCAACATAAATATATTGAGTTAATATTTATTTTTATATTTTTTGTTTTAGATTCTTGGTGTTCTACTAGCGTGCTGTTTATGTAGGGCGGTACCAAGCAAGCACAAGTTTACAACTACCTAGCTATGAGTGTAATTAATGTTTCTTCAAATCGGCTGGATTACTAGATGGTCTGGTTCATCTCATATGAAGTGTTCAATACTCATGTATATAGTGTGTATATTGTAAACTCAAGTTAAACGCAGAATACCGGCTACTTAATAAAACATATTTTACTAATGCGAAACACAAATATAACTGAACCCTTTTACAAATTGATAATATATATTATATTACTCTAGCATAGCCAGCATCAAGCAGACGAAGCGCTTGCCTCGTCTGGAATTTCCACAATTTTTCCCCCATGATACTAATATTTGTTATCCACATAGTTCAAGCTCCCTCGGCATTTTTCCCTCTCTGGCTACGCCCCAGTATTATATATTATAATTAGGTCTGCGGTCAGTGGAATCATGCCACTGCTCAATTTGAAATAGAAAATCATTATTTGAACAAAGATCACTGTTTTTAATATATACTCATATAACAGAACATCATGTTTAGTTTTGTAGCAGTGTAGTATGCTTAGACGACTAATGTTCTTAAAATACAATACAATCGTCAAATGATCAATTAAAACCGCTGCTAACAACGGACTGCTCTTCAGCATAGTTTCACAAGCAATTGACCATATAAATGGGCAATTTGATAAAATTGTATATTATGACTTTTGTTTGTATTTTGTATGAGTAAACAAGATAACCACATTGAACTGCTGAGGTTTTGAAACGGGGAAACAATATCCGTTGAGACTGGTGACGAACCATTCCGCATATTCAGACATTACTAGCCAGGTTACGACTTCCAAAAACCGCTGATTAAGAAAAATGGCATGATCCTTATTTGTTAGGAATACTGGTACTTTCATCAGGATGGTATTTAACAGACGAGATGGAGTAGCTCACAACTTCTGACCAAAACGACAAAATATCAAAATAACAGCCCAGCTTCAAAAAAGCATGTTAAGACAAGCTATCTGTACATGATGCGCACGTGCTGAAATAATGTGTTTAACTACAACTTCAAATCACTTAATGCTAGTATCTTCTGAGATGATGGCATTCTGAAAGTTCGTGATGTCTTGTAACCATTTGTTCCAAGTTATTATAGGCCATAATTTTACATTTATGCTTACATATAATAAGAATGTTTTAAGCTTATATTTTTATAGAATTTTAAGAAATCTATTAAAAAAGCATGAGACTGTATGCATATAATATACGAAATATAGTCTACATCTATATTACACAATTACGATTTCTACAGCTTACACCACTACAACGATTTATGTGTCATTCATGCGCGATTATAACGTCACATGTTTTTGTGGTTTGTTGACATTGACAGTGTACATTTATAACATCTCGGGAGAATCTTGTGATAATAAAAACCCACCTTACTTGTGTTAGTCCACACTTATCTCATACGACATTCCTGTCATATAAAATATATGTATCGCTTTTTTCCCCACTGGAAACTGTTAATAATAGTATTAGAAGCCGGGGTGGTGGAGGGGCGGGGTCAATGCACCCTTACCTTTTAGAAAACAACAAATAAAGAAAATCACTGCATTTTTTAATTATTTTTTTTTGCTGATTAGAAATATTTTTAGACTCTGTGACAAAATAAAGTGGCGACATCCGTAGTCCAACATTTTTTATGGGGCATCTTAGATTTAAATAGTAATCCTTATAAAATGTTTGTATTCGAAAATTTATTATTTTCTGGTATATCGGACCTAAAGCGCTATACAGTTTTGCAGATGCATACATTATATCTCTAGAGCACCTACGATTCTTAGGATTTTGGAGGGGTCCTACTATTGTTATTTAATATCCATTTAAATAATATATTTGTTTCGATGGTGGAATTACATTAAAAAAAATATATATTAAATTGAATTAAATTTTTAAAAATTAACTGTATTTTATATACATAATATAGTTCTTGTTTACTTATAGTATACTTTTAAAGCCTATTTTAATATCTGTTTTATATAGTCTGTGTTAGATGTATTCACATTTGCAATGAGATGTTTATTTGTGTACTATTCATATTTGTTTTATTTTGCAATAAAAATTATTTAAATTTAATTCTTCATTATTTGCTGGCCTGAAGTATCTCTCTCTCCCCCCCCTCCCAAACCCTCCCTCTCTCTCTCTCTCTTTCTTTCTCTCTCTCTCCCCCTCCCACACACTCTCTCTCTCTCTGTCTCTCTCTCTATCTCTCTCTTTGTATCTCTCTCTCCACAAAGTAAAATAAAAATAATAAAATAAATAAATATATAAGTATAAATACATAAAGTAATAAATAAATAGAATATCATAAATAAATAAACATCTGAGAATGTCCATGCATTATATTCAGCAGATTTTAATATTGTAGATGTTTAACTTTTTGTCTATCTGAATACTACCAAGGAACAAATTTACGTAAAATATCAGTGCGACACATGTATTGTAATACTAGTGATTATATATATTTATGTAAATGTTCCATTAAAATAACACTATAAGGTAGAGACGCAGTGAAAGTAATTATTTTTCAAAATGTTATGAAAAGATATTGCATTTAAAAGAGATCACCTCAATTATACACTGAAGAAATTCTTATCAATTAAAGCATTTTATTACATGTACTCCAAAAATGATAATTTTATAGAGAACTATATAAAAGTCTATCTGAGAGGAATTGGTTGAAAGTAAAGTTTGTTTTAATTAACGACGCCTCTAGAGCACACTGATTTTTATTTCATCATCGGCTGTTGGACGTCAATTATATTATGGTCATTCTGACATATGTTTTAGAGGAAACCTCCTGTCGCCACATATGCTACTCTTTCCGATAAGCAGCAAGGGGTCTTTTATTTGCACCGTTCCACAAACAGGACAGCACATACCACGGCCTTTGAAGAACCAGTTATGGACCACTGGTTGGAAGGGGAAAATAACCCAACCTGCAAATGGGTCCACTGAGAAGGATCGATCCGACAACCTACCGGTTCACAGGCGGACATTGTACCATTTGAGCTACATCCCGCTCCGGAATTGGTTGAAGTCCTAATAATATTTATACTTAGATATAAAGTATCCCATCAGTTAAATTCAAACAACACATTACTATCAATTAAAGCGATCTACCAGTAAACTTGAAATAACATAATTATGGTCTTGATAGTGTAATGTTCTGTAAAACTAACAGAACTCATAATAAAAGTAAAACGCTTCTTATTCAATCCTGGCTCCGCTACAAGTAACCACAATACAAATTCTTTATTTCCGTTAAATATGAATGATATAAACAGTAAAGACATATAAGGTTTACCATATTATATAGATACATTGTAAGACATATATAGCACATATTTTGGGGTATAACGTTCTAGACTGTGACAGGGGGTCTGGAGAGTTCTGACATCCTGTTGTTAAACATTTCATAACAAGACTGACCTATTATAGGTGAGATGTGTCCTGGGCAGTCTAGGAGGAAGAAAGATTTCTCTGAGTCTGTTAGATGTGTAAAGTCTGGACAGAAACGTTGTATTTTATTGTATAGGATGCTTCTTATGGTTAAGCGTAGTGGTTAATAGGTCGGTGACACATCTAGAGCTGTGTGGACTTTAGCTGTTGAGAGTAATAAGTATTAAGATTAGAATATTATTAAAAAAAAAGATTGGATACTACAGAGAGCATTATTCTTCCTGAGGAAGAGCCTTCACAGTATGGTTGCACACCATAATAATTTGAAAAAAAAAATTGTTTTATTTAACGACGCCTCTAGAGCACATTAATTGTTACCTTATCATCGGCTATATGGTCATTCTGACATATTTTTAGAGGAAACCCGCTGCCGCCACATAAGACAACCCTTTCAGATAGGCAGCAAGGAGTCTTTTATATGCTCTGTCCCACAGACAGGACAGCACATACCACGGCCTTTGATGAACAAGTTGTGGACCACTGGTTGGAATGGAAAATAGCCCTAATTGCAAATGGGTCCTCTGAGAATAATTTCAGCGCGCAATATTACACTTTTAATTCTATGGAGTTAATTATAGCATTACGTAGGTATCTATTAATAATGAAACTGAGTCAAGCTTATTGATGATGAAGATGCCAGTGAATGTCTTTGTAAGTAGGAAAGCAACATAACTACTCATCAATTCTCAATAATTCATAGAAAAATATGTTTATGATTGGATCTTTAACCGCACCCCTTACAAATGCAATTTGAACTTAACCTCATCCCCTACACCTTGCATATAATTAAGGTGAGTTTGATGTATATATGGATTAGACCAATTAATGTAATTTGAGTGTAACTGTACAGCCACACTTATTAAGAATTATACATTTTAAAGCAATATTAAATAAGGGGGTACCGGTGTGATATATTTCCAGATAAAAAAAAGTGTGACTTAAGATAATAGTTACCGCAGCAGTTTGTGGCAGACGACATCAGCTTGTGTCTATTAATACGACCACTAGGCCGAACACACAGTTTTCTCTCTATTTTTTGGCGTGACAAAACAGAGTTGCCGAACACACAAGTATGACAAAACAGAGTTACCTCACCTGGCGGCAGATGAACTCGCCGTTCAACCAGGAAATCAACAACTCGTAACTGCATTACAAGACAGCAGGTAGTAGTGAACTCACCTGTACAGGTAGATCGATATATCCCACACACTACCACTCTGACCTGGCTGTATTTTGTATATGTGTGCATATCGTAAATGCGTAATCGGTGGGTATACATACCAGGGAGGTATCTATTAATATATTTGATTTGGCGCAATTCTAGTACACACAGTAGACTATTTTAAAAATCTACTGTCACGTCGGTGTTGTCCGCTTGTAGCCGTGACGTTGTTGTTGTCCAGTGATTGCTGTGACGGTGTTGTCCAGTCATTGCTATCACGTCGTTGCTGTCGTATTAGTCGTCAAGTTGTTGTTGTTCTGTCATTGTCGGTGCGGAAAAATTATCAGGTGAGTATTTCTAGCGAGTTGGCTTTATATAATAATATGGAACGGATTTTCAAAGTGGGGAGGGGAGGGCAAAATTTTATAGGTGTATAAAATATGTTGTTTGAAACAAGGAAAGTATGAACTCTCTTTATAGCGATTCTGACGTGTTTTCCTCTCTGTGGGACGTTGCCTATAAAAGACCCCTTGCAGCTTATCAGAAAGTATAGCCTACGTGCGAGATTACTCTAAGTAAACATGTCAAAATGATCATATGATTGACGTCCAATAGCTGATGATAAGATAAAAATCAATGTAATCTAGGCGCCGTTAAATAAAACAAACTTTACCTTTATTGGTTAAAAACAATTCCCACTCCACTAAGCGAAAGGAGCAACTTCGCAGTGAGACATTTTTAACCATATTAAAAGCTGGTGAAAGAAGTGGAGTGGTGGTGGTGGGGAGGGAGAATAAGATGCACGAATACCCATTTAGTACGTACATGACATGTGATATCATTGGTAATGGCTTCAGACTATCTAATACACATTATACCTTACTAACTTATCTTTAAGCCATCAAATAGCTGTGTATTTATAACGCATATGTTTCACATTATGTACACACAGTCAATAATTATATTAATGGTTATTATATTAATGTTGTCATGTGAATAATAACATTTCTCACTTCACTTATAGTCCACATACATAACTGACATTACAACAGACACCAGTGGCTGGACTTTTAAAACGATCACAATCGGTTCTAAACTTCATAGAAATAAGCTCACGAATATGCAGTAAATGTTGTGTTAATTTGAAATAATGTCATTTAAATACACAATTGTTTTCATATCAAACAACATGAATGTACAAATAACAGGAATTAAAACGCCCAACCATCCAGTTCACACTCATCAAAACCAAAGAATTCCTACTGTCAATGGGCATTTCTTAATAATGGCTCATGAATATATTAATAAGGCGAACTCAACAGACGTAAAATAAAATAATATGGCTAATGCACAGAATTTAAACTAAACTAAGAGATACTAAACAAAATACATACTACACTGATAGAGATCCTGCATAAAGTACACTACAGTGACTTGATACCTCTTCATACCTTTTCTTTTGTTGAGAAATACAGATATAGATAGACATGACATTGTGTTGTTAAATAACTCTTTCCATTATCTAATCATTTTATTTGCGTCGTGTTTGATGTATTGCGTACTTATTTTCATCATAAAAAGCAGGACAGTATTTAATTAGCATGAACGAACATGTTCTGCTCTTGAAGATAACTGATTTTAACACAGTGAAAGAATTACATGTATACACGCACAAGCTCATATAAATATATTCATAGGATACACCAAGTCAGATGAATTAGGGGTGATCCATTTTCTCATAATTTTTACGAGCGTACAAACCGTACTCTTTTTCCGGACCCTCTCCCTCTCCCCAAAAGCGTACAAACTGAAAAGGAATGTTTTTTTTTCGTTAATTGCATTATCGTCATTTTTAAAATTATTTTTAAAAGCGTACACGTCCCTTTAAAACGCTCTCCCATTCCAAAGAACGTTTTGTACGCTCTTGCAAATGATGCAAATAATGGTTGACTCCTTACCATACATTGCTATATCAACGCAAATAACAAATGTCTAATTTTTATCTGATTATCATTTGCATAAATATGGTGAATTATTTCGGTGATTTTGTAACTCTGGGAATATGTTCTGTCAGAATTTATGTCCAAGAATACATCATATCAGGTCCCCCAAAACATTTATTCTAGGAATGGAGTTCCTGCTCAAGTTTTTGTATTTTTTAAACATAGAATTACGCTTTATTCTCGGAACATTAATCATCACCGACAGATAGTCCTTGGTATTGTTTGTTTTAGAGAACACGTTGATTTGATAAACCACTTGATCGTGTTTCTCAAGTGCATGCATATTAACACGGAGTACGTTTAACAAATTAGGATTCGTATATGGGGAAAATGTAATTGTGTTGATAACCATATGCAGTGGCCTATCAAAGCGAGGGCCCCAGGGGCCGGAGCCCCTCTTATATGTGATGTAAATAATTAAAAAGAATTATTATTATTTTTATTTAACAAAAAATTCTTAACATTATCGAATCCGAATCATATTATTGCGCCCCCCCCCCCACCCCACTCCCAATTTGATTTTCTGGATCCGACACTGTCACCAGAGACATTGTTTTAATTTAAGTTATGTATTGCTTTGTTGTCAACTCAAATCAGCCTGCAAAACATAATAATATGATTATAAACATTCGATTTTTGACGGCGGCCATTTTGTTGGTACTGTGAAATATGAGTAGTATTCACCCTTCATTTACGCCATTATAATAAAGAACATACACCTTTGTAAACGCAATAGACCAGGTATATGAATGTTACATTTGACTGTATGTGTGAATATTGCTTTGGTCTGTTCTGACACGTATAACACAGCAGGTTATTAATGTCTTTAACCCTTACATTGTAAAAATACACAACGTCAGCAACTTTTGTCTAAAATTTATTACATGATTGCCCATGTTCCGTGTACATGATTGCCCATTTTTCGTGTACATTATTGCCTATGTTCCGTGTACATTATTGCCTATGTTCCGCGTACATGATTGCCTATGTTCCGTGTACATTATTGCCTATGTTCCGTGTACATTATTGCCTATTTTCCGTGTACATGATTGCCAATGTTCCGTGTACATTATTGCCTATGTTCCATGTACATTATTGCCTATGTTACGTGTACATTATTGCCTATGTTCCGTGTACATTATTGCCTATGTTCCGTGTTCATGATTGCCTATGTTCCGTGTACATTATTGCCCATGTTCCGTGTACATTATTGCCTATATTCCGTGTACATGATTGCCTATGTTCTGTGTACATGATTGCCCATGTTCCATGTACATTATTGCATATGTTCCATGTACAGTATTGCCTATGTTCCGTGTACATTATTGCATATGTTCCACGTACATTATTGCCTATGTTCCGTGTGCATTATTGCCTATATTCTGTGTACATGATTGCCTATGTTCTGTGTACATTATTGCCTATGTTCCATGTACATGATTGCCTATGTTCTGTGTACATTATTGCCTATGTTCCATGTACATGATTGTCTATGTTCCGTGTGCATTATTGCCTATGTTCCATGTACATGATTGTCTATGTTCCATATACATTGCTACATTTACCTAATCGCCTTTATTTTAAATGTAATATTTTATCTTACGATCTACAATTAAATATCACGAAAAATAACGATATTTTTAAACATGTTTACGAACTAAAAATAAAAGTTAAAAATGACAAGTTTTGGTAAGACTACTAAGATTATTTTTAGTGTATCGAGAACAAGGGAAACAACTCTTGAGAAAATGAAGTCATATGAATAACAGACAAAATTAATTTGTTTCACTTGAGCATTATCACCGGCTCCATCCTGGATCCTCCATTTACTATAAAACAACATATAAAATTATATTTGTTTACATATACCTATATCTTTACGGGCGAAGACAGATATTTTTGAAGGTGTTCAAAAATATTTTAAAGTTTTAACATTGGAGGATACATACGACCAAGTTATAACGGGCAACGAATTAAAATTGGTTTGGGGAAATGGAGGTTAAACTCCCTAAACTTTCCCTTAGATCCGTTTCTGATCTTTGTGTGTATACATACTCCAACTGCTAGACAACTCTGTGATATGCAGATTAACAATACATGTTTAACTAACCTCCGACCGTAAGCATCCTGAATCTATTTCTGTTCTTCCTTGTTCGTGTCACCGCGTGAGTTTTCCCGTCTTTATCTTCACTGTGAAGCGAAAGTAAATAACTAATGTACACCTAGACCGAGCTACTATGCAATACATTATTAATACGTAACCCAACCAACTAAACAAACAAACGTAAGTCACAGACTGTGCAGTGTGGAAAAACGTTGTTCATGTTCAAAACTCGTGATCACGACCACAAAACAGGGTTTCCACTTGTAAATACAAAAGTATGTTAAAGATAATATTGTTGGGATGGAGTTTTTGGCAAAAGATCAAACCAGACTGAACAATTGTTAATTACTGGTATTAATTATTGTTATTAACATTATTTAAATAGAGCAAATTATCAAAAACAGACTGAGTTACCACCACGATTCGGGAGTCCACAACAAAAATATTATTCTTTAAGTCATAATTATGTTATCTGTTACAGGTCGCAGTGCATCATGCGAAAATTCGACTTGGACTGCGCGGGAAAGACGGCCAGAATTCTACTAATCTTCTTCAACACGATATTTGTCGTGAGTAGTCGGGATTTAATCAAAATCTAATAAAATATTTATTGTTGTTTCTTATCTCTGGCTCAGTTCTTACCATTTCTTACATCCAGATGAAATACAGCATTCTTGTTTTATATCCAGTTTCGTCATTCTCATTGTTATTCACGTTATTTAGAAAGCAATATATATATATATTTACAGCCATTTCAATGTTTAAATTTATATCCGCATAACATAAAACGGAATTTCTTGTTCATCATAATACATGTATACTTATTTTTATTTAATTAATGATTAATGAGAAATCTAGCTGTGCTATTTAAATGTTCTACTTTTGTTTCAGTTGTCGGGGATAGCTGTCCTAGGTATTGGAATATGGTTGCGGATGGACCCCAATGCGGTGCAGCTACAGAAACTGGTGGAAATTAACACAAACTCAAATTATCTGACGTCAGCTGCTTACGTTTTCATTGGTTTTGGTGGCTCTGTTCTGCTGGTGGGCGTGTTTGGATGTTGCGGGGGACTTCTCAAGAGCAAATGGCTTTTGGGATTGGTCAGTTTCTCTGTCCTTATTAACATAATCCTCGTGTCTCAAAAGTTAGAATATTCCTGTCTAACATTCACAATTTAACACGGATCAACGTGTATAAAGTAATTTTTTCGAAATATTCTAGCGAACAATTTAAATGACAGCAATATTAAATTATCTAAACTACACTGAGTCTTAGGAGATTCCTACAAAAAGATGACCGCATGCACTTAGAAATCACTGTCAAAATACATTCTTGTGAAATTGTTTGTCTTAACCATGAGGTATTGTATCAGGAAATGGTCTCTGAAAGTCTTCTGTGAAACGTTTTGAATAAGTTAAATAAGTTATATATTGAAATGTGTATTTATTACTATTTATTGATGTAATAAGACAATTGTGGCTCTTTTACGAGGTCTATATAATGTTTTTTCTGGAATCTCGGTCTATATTAAATGTTTTTTCTTTGCTCCACAAAGCATCAAATCGACCTCATCACTGACAATGTCATAATTATATAATATTTTTAATACCGCAGTTTTACGTCAACTTATATATACTTAATTATTTTCTTTCAGTATATTACCCTGCTCGCTGTGATATTCGTGGGCGAGATATCAGCTGGTATCCTAGCTGCAGTGTTTAGAGCAGAGGTAAGACTCGATCCTAAGCGCCTGCAGACGCTGGCACTCTTTACATCTATCATCTTCCAGTTTCTTAAACACATAAGAGTGATCTATTTTTAAATATCGACATCACGTGTCAGTGCCTTGTCATATAAACTGTAGCATCTGTGTCGGTGTAGGTGTACTATGAACTACAGAACTATGATACTGCTCAAACCCGTATCCCGAACCGCAGAAGTTGCCAGTAGTAATCCGCAATGCTGTTAAGATTGCCGCGAAGATTATCATTCTCCCGTATAGACTAAAAAAAAATAAAAAATCAATGTGTGTGTTTTCTTATTATTATTAAAAATAAAGTATACTTTAAATTGCTGTAGAAAATGCCGTGTACACTATTTCTTCACAGCATTTATTTTGCCGTAGACATTTTCTTAATTGCATGGGTTGGTATAGCCAAGCAAGATGGAAGCCAAGGGGAATTTCTTGAGCGTTATTACCTAGGCTCAATTCAGTACAGATTTTCCCAACGGTTGTATTTATATAGAGTCAAGAATAAGTAAACTTATTTGAACAACAAATGTCTAGTTATACGCCTGATTTCAATAAAATATCTGTGGAATGCACACATACATCACTATCAAAATCGTGATACTACAATTAAATGTGTTGGCGGCATCCACGATATCATCTTAACAGACTAAAATAGTTTTATTCGTGATGCCAATGAACATTGGTCGTAAATGTATTAAATTTATTACCTTTTCGCGTTCTAACGAGGCTGGTATATTAAAGGTCATGGTATGTGCTGTGATGACTACGAGAAAATGGATATAAAATTTATGTTGCTACTAGTAAAAAAATGTAGCGTGTTAACTGGTTTCCCTAAAAATGATGTGTCAAAAACTGCCAAATGTTTGATATCCAATAGTTGATGATTAATAAATCAATGCTCTCTATTAGTATCGTAAAACATTTTAAAAAATGGAATTTCTTGTCTTTAATTATTTGCAGTTTATAATTATTATATATTGATACAGTTTTGATGATGGTCTATTTTGTGTGCATAGGTGATGGCCACAATGAAACGAGATTTGCTAACAGAGCTGGAAAACGAATACAAACCGGGAAGAACAAAATACACACAACCATGGGATTACGCTCAAGTCTGGGTAATTATAACAAGAATCACCCTTGTCAAAATCAAGTTATGTTTTGGGGCGTAACCAGAGAGGGAAAAACGCCGAGACAAACTCAGATGCTGGGAGCTTGAACCATGTACATAAATTTCAGTATCATGGGGAAAAAATAATAACAAATCTGAGGAAATTTCAAACGAGGCAAGCGCCTCGTCTGCCTCATGCTGACTACGCTAGAAATGTTCTATACAGATTCTCACTTTTAAACAGTAAAAACGTGATTTTACTGAAACCAATAAAAGGAGATTTCGTTCTATAGTCAGATACGATACAATTGGTTTTTAAAATTCTTATTAGTTCATTCATTTTATTTCATACTCACTAGTTGGTTTCTTGCATGCAATACGTGAAAATATACTCAACCAAAACAGAAAGTATGCATGTTGAATATTTTTGTTTCTTGGTGTAGTCACAGTAATGGTTCATTGGAAGCAAACACGTGCGCAACATACCTTTCTTCAATATGGTGTGGTTATCTAATTCCAGAATTTCTGCCATGAATGTCGTCTGGTTTATGAAATAAATGACTATTGATTTCATGCATACATTACTTGAGTATATTTAGCGATTGATTTTTAAGTAAATTAATTGGTACTGTGTAACTGAAAATTATACTGTATATGTACATAACTTGTAACATGACCTTTGTTATTTTAAGGATCCCACTGTTATACTGTATAATCTAGAATTCAACTGTATATGTAATGAAGATAACTGACCTTGGTATTTTTAAGGAAATAACCGATATACTGTGTAACTGAAATTTTGGATATTTTCGGTTCCAACCAGTGGTCCACAACTGGTTTATCAAAGGCAGTGGTATGTGCTGTCCTGTCTCTGTGGGACAGTGCATATAACAGATCCCTTGTTGCTTATCTGAATGAGTAGCCTATGTGGCGGCAGCGGGTTTCCACTAAACATATGTCAAAATGACCATATGATTGACGTCCAATAGCCGATGATGAGAAAAAAAACCAATGTACTCTAGAGGCATCGTTAAATAAAGCAAACTTTACTTTGTATAACTGAAAATTACAGTATACTGTGTATGTATAAAGCAAACTTGTAATTTGATCTTGTTTTTTTAAAAAAGAAATCACAGACATACTGTCTAAATATAGAATTGTACTGTAAGCAGTAGCGGATTTAAGAGGGCCCCATGAGTCTGCCCCCTCCCTCCGTCATTTTGCAATTTAAATAACATTAAAAAAAATTATTATTATTATTTTTTAACGTTAAAGAATCTTAGGCATCGGTATCACATTATTTCTGAATCCGCCACAGGTAAATGTTTAGAACATAATGTGACAAACATAAAGGAAAACAATAATATACCATATAACTCACATAGCCAAGTGTAGACGCGACAGTGTATATGAGCAGGTATTGATGTTTGTTTTTATAGGTGACTATTGATTATTAACAATAACAGGAAATGATTGGCTTTTCTTTCCAGCTCGAGTGTTGTGGTGTGAATAACTATACAGATTACAGGAAGGTGTTTCCACCAAACAGCACTGTAAGTAAACAGGAAAGAGTATTGTGTTATTGTATAGCAGTGTTGACCACGCACTCTTCAACATATCAAACCAAAAGTAATACATTTGTAATGGGTTTGAGTGAGGGGGGGGGGAGGAGGGGAAATCATATTAAGAAATGGTCTTTGTTTGCCTGAACTCTGGAAGCAGACGAATGAATACTTGTTTTAAAATTATACTGATATTGAGAAGTATTTTATATCTACCCAAAGGAGGTTATCATAATTATCGCCTGATATGAAACTTACGTTTTTAGAATTATTATATTAATATTCCTACAGAAACAATATACTTTATTTCTTTATATTGTGTTGTTTGATCATGTATATTTTGTATATGTGTCTAGACAAAAGAAAAAGAAAAAAAAAGATACCACCTTATATATACATGTATATATAAAGAAAATCCAACTAAATATGTCCTATTTTATTTGTTTAAATGGCGAATTAAACACATCAATTTAAATATAACAGTTTGCTTTATATTACGTGAAATTGCATACAACCCGCAACCGAAATGCTTAAGAACAGCTTCCCTTAATATGGTTCAGACACATACCCAAATTTTAGCCAAAATCGTGTGTCCACGAAAGGCGTGCTTAGAAAATATTAGCTCTAACTTGACCTTGACATTCACAGCATGGTTTAGATCAGCATTGTTATCACATTTCCTGAATATTAATATTTAATGAATGTTAGGAATTTTTTTATTATTATTTATACAGAGACATGTTCCTAACAGCTGTTGTATCCTGAGAAACAGTGACCCGGATGACCCGATCCCCAAGGATTATGATCAGTGTCAGGCGGATGCCATGGATACAACACAGACTGGAGTCAACATTCAACCATTAGTATGTTAATTATTTAATTATTCAGTATTTGATATTCCCTTCTATTTCTAAACAGAATCATGCATTTAAAATCAACATTTGTTTTCTTTTTCTTTACACTACCTTTTTATTTTCTAACTATTTTTGTTTACAACCTGAAGCGTGTATTGCAACAAACTTTTGAAACTTGGAAGCTTAATATGTACAAGTATGGTTAACATTTCTCGCATATCATCTTCCAGCTAGAAAGGCTTAATTCCCCCCCCCCCCCCCACCGGTCATATAGGGCTGTCTTAAGAATATTTGAGGCCCTCTGGCAAAGAAATGAACTGGGGCCTTTAACCCCCTCGCTTATATGAACCTTACTTTTTTTTAAAATTATATTTAAACAGCGATTTGCTTATTTGTGTTGTTTCTAGTCCAAACCATCATGCAGTGAGTCGCTTATATTGGAGTCCGATTTATTCACCCACTTTTCTTTAAAAGACAACTACCTAGTGTGCCCATGCGATGAGACACCACTGCCGTCATGTAGGAAGAATTCTTAAACCCCTCGCCTAACCTCTTTAGATCCCTCACATATGGCTTCTGGTCTTTATTCCGAAACATCTACCCTCTAAAACATATGTCAGAATGACCACATGATTGACGTCCAATAGCCGATGATAAGATAAAAATCAATGTGCTCTAGAGGCGTCGT
>JAULBS010077802.1:0-19811 GCA_032355785.1 Symmetromphalus regularis
TCTTTTATATGCACTATCCCACAGACAGAATAGCACATACCACGGCCTTTGTTAAACCAGTTGTGGACCACTGGTTGATGTAAGTGGCATATACCTACCCACTGAGCCTTGCTGAGCACTCACTCTGGGTTGGAGCCAATACTGAGATTAAAAATCCCATGCCTCGGCTGAGATTTGATCTCAGTACCTACCAGCCTCGAGTCCGATAGCTTAATAAAACATTTCTAGTCATATTAAGTCATTTATATACCTAGGAAAGAATTTATAATGTCAAGGGAAATAACTCTTATTATCCTAAGGTATTTAAAAAATATTTAATATTGGAAAGGGTTAGTTATACATCTGCATCATGAATTTCACACGCAATATCCAGATCAATAGTGGATTTTATGAAGACCATTTTAAAAAATCATAAAATCCAAAGTAGGCAGAACACATCTCTGATATTTGGTTGATGGCACATATGTGAAGAATAAATCAGTGAAGTTTCAAAGCTGTGGGACCTATACCACTAGAGATATGACCATGTTTGTAAGTGATACCAAATATTATTGATAAAATTTGTTGAAGTGGTATATCGTACCACAACCTCTTTCTAACACACCTTACACTTAATATGACTAGAAATTTGGATTCCCAATTGTCTGATTAGTTCAAACACCAAATTTGAAAGCTCTGCAATAATTATTACAATTTTTATGAAGTTTTGAAAATAATCAAAAGTGTCACGGAAATTCACATTAAAAAAATGCCAAAAATCTGACATACACAAAACTACAAACCTCTGCAAAAATTTGAAAAATTATTGGATTAAGCTAAACATTTTCAGGATATTTTTTTAATGGATATTTTGACATATATATTTTTGGACCAATTCTAAGACGTGTTGGAAGCCATTTGTTGATCTTACTTGGAATGACCCAAATACCCCTGACCTGACAACAGAACAAATTTGGCTGAGCTATTTGACTGGGTTAACTGGAACAATATAATTAGATTTGAAATAGAAAGAAAATAAGAAAGTGTACAAAACAAAAATTGCCATATTTGAACACTGAACTGATCTCATTTCCTATGTAGCGTCAATCCCATTCAATTTGTAAAGATGAAACTACACATGTAAACATTAAAATAATATACAAGGCTAGATATCCTTCACCCATAAACCATGAATTAGGTGACACTGGTAATCAATATAAAAAGACCAGTTAAACATGGTCATCAATCACAATCAAAGAAGTTCCACTTCAAAATATTTAATAAAAATCAAGCAAATCTATTTTGCTTTCATTATAATAAGCAATTTCATGCCATTTAAGACGTGAAAAATGGAAAATTAGTTTTAAAATCTCCAAGCTTCACATGTTACAAGGAAAAAACTGCTAATTTAAAAATGTTTAAATTTGTATATTGCTAGTATGTAAGAAAGTTACCCAAAGCAGTTGTATATAGTGTTAAGTCCAAACAAATGAACCAGTAAATACTAGCTGAAGCAATAACAAAAGCTGAAACACAAACATATTACTCTTAATAACACTTTTAAAATAATATGAATCTGGGTTTCCCTTCTACAGTAGCACCATGTGACTAATATCTTGTAATCTACCACCCATTTTAAGTGAAACCAGTCTGAGGTGAATCTGCAACTGATTATAAATGAAAAAAGAACAAACTGTTCATCAGTGTGACTTTTCACCATTTCTTTTAATCATTTAAGATTTCTGGTAGAAAAATTCCAGACAAAATGTATAAATGGCATCAAGTATGCATAAAAAAGAATGAAAACAGATGTGCCTTTTTAAGTTTTAATTTACTAATCAATGGCAAGAAATACTTTTAAAATCGACAAGTACATATTAATTTCTAAAACTGCATGTTAATTTCAGAATGTAACTTCACAACCATATACACATATTTGGAATGTAGACAAATGTTAACTATGTATACACTTTATTTGTAAAAAGAAAATTGAAAACTCATTCACTCACTCATTCACTTTAGTTGCACAAATAAATAAATGTAAAATGAATATACACAGGCAGTTTTAGCATTTTGAAATAGAGGACACATAAACTGTTATTGTTATAATTCCACTTTAGACAAAAACAGGAGGGGCCTGAACTTTAGTGTATGAAATTATAATAAATGAACCCAATAATTTTTTTTTAATTTTCAATTTTTTTTGCATGTTGTGTTTGTGCATAAACACCAAACACATCTCACTGAAACTCACATTTCTAGTGTGGAATTATTTAGAAAGAAAGATAAAAAAAAAACTGCATTTGAATTGACAAAAGATTAAGTTTTGTGTGATGGAAGTTGAAAATTGTTTATCTAATGTTGATATATTCCATACATGTTAATAGCAAAATTAAAATATTCTGAAAAATGAATATTAATCCTTGATATATAAATTAAAATGTTTTCAGTATAAAAACCATGGTTTTTACCAGTATATTAAAATACAACACAGTATTTGTTATTAATCATTATAATTTTGTTTAATGCATAACACAACCTAAAAAATACAATAATATATTGTGTATGTTAAATTTAAAAAAACAATATTACTAACATTAACCATAAGACTATATACATCATAAAAGCTACAGTGATTCTTGTCAGGCAGTCCAGTAAAACTTATTTTAAGATCAAAGCAATACAAACTATTTACTAAACAATTCTATTCGATTATTACACCACTGTGTGCTAACAGTAACATTGTTGTATACACTGAAAAAACCCTGTTTGTCTCATTTTCAGACCTGTGATATAATATCTAATCTGATGAAAATGTCATGATCCCCCCCCCCCTCCCCCCAAAAAAAACTTTGGAAATGGTGAATATTTGCACCATTCCACAATATGCACTTCCAGGATTTCAAGAGTTCTTAAGTGGATACATTTTTGAATGATTAAAATTACCTATTTTTTCTGCTCAAAATGGTGTGCTTCTCCACCCCCCCAATAAAAAAATTAAAAAAAAACCAACAGAAAAACTTGGTACAATACAATTAAATGTGTATATCATCTTTCTAATAAAATTTAAAATCTGTTTCCTAAATATTTTTCCCTTTTAGAATTTTGTAAAACTCTGTTCTCCAGTTTTTTTTTTAGATATAATAGAACTTTTTTTTTAACAGAGTACCTACCCAAATTCATTTATCAGTTTGATACTTTGAAATATTATCTCTCGTCTTTCTGAAGCCTAGCAATCTGTTATAAACCTATTTGGGACTACACAATTAATCAAGTTTAGACATGTTTGTGGATCAAAAAGATGCCAGTTAAAAATGTACAGTAAATGGGACTTTTGTGATACCTCAGACAAATTAATGCAAATGATTTTCAGTCATATAACAAATGTTTTTAAATCTGTTTAAATCCAGTTATTTTGGAATATGTATCACTGGCAATAGAATAATGAATACATCCATCACGTGTGAAAAGACCAATTTTATTGTCTGTGTTTTTGCAGTTTACTTATAAATTCATTGCTGTCCTATGAGAAAGCTCAGTGCAGTGGAAGAGAGTAAAATGCTTGGAAATATTCGCTTTCAGTTGCAGACGACATTACTGGTTCGAATTACATTGATAACACTCCACAAAAATCTGGAGACATATTCACAAGTCATCTGGAAATAAACAAAAATCATTAAGAATACAGCAGAATAAAACAAGAAGTAAAGAGGTCATTACATCTGACAAAAAGGTAAAGACAAAAAGGAAATACAGTGGTATCTGCCATCTATCAGTTTATTTTCCAAAAAGAAACTATCCCTTCAAACAAAAAAACTAATTAAAAATAGAAATGAAGTGGTATTTAATAGCTGCCATACTCATCTACCATTCCAAAAAAATATCCTTACATACAAAAGAAAAATGTAAAAATTGTTGGGACACCAATAACTTCGATCCCAGAAGTATAAACCTATGATATTTATGGACAAAAATAATTTTATATCAACAATAAAACACGAGATGTTTTAAAATAAGTGTCACTGAGAAAACATACTTTAATGTTTTCCCAGTTTAGTTCTTCTGTTCTTCCTCTGTAGCATTTCCGTTACTTGTTCCGTTTACTTGTTCATCTGATGCAGGTGGCTGTTGCCCATCTGAAAGAAAATCAACAACAATCATCAAACTGCAGTGTCACATTTACTATGTATATTAGATGAGGCTGGAATGACAGATTAACTTTTGATCATCTAAACAAGATTTCTGCAAAATGGTTTGATCTCCATACTTGGAAAGGATTCTTTGTTTAGCGACACCTGTAGCACACTGTTTATTCAGCAGCTATATAAGTGTCGGACATCGTGTTTTGTGACTCATGGTCTTTTAGAGGAAACCCACTACTGCCACATAGGCTACTTTTTCCAATTAGCAGCAAGGGATCTGTTATATGTGATTTCCCACAGACAAGACAGCACATACCACAGCCTTTGATAAACCCATTGTGGACCATTGGTCAGAGCAAGTGTGATACCCCTACCCACTGAGCTTTGTAGAGCACTTACTCTGTATTGAGATTAAAAATCCCATGCCTTGACTGAGACTTGATCCCAATACACAGCAAAAATAGCAAAACAGCAAATTATTAATTTAAACTTTAAGTTTACGTTTTACTAATCACTTCAATCTGACCCATTATTTAAGCATTTAATTGTAAGTGGTAGGTGTTTTTATATATTTTGTAAGATATATATTTTTTAATTTCATTTTTTTTTAATGAGTACAAACACGTGTCTAACTGACTTCAAATTTGAAATAAATCTAGCACTGACACAAATTCTTCTGTCAAGGAGACCAAGACTGCCATGATTGTGCACTAACTGATGACGTTAACATTAAGCCGGTAGTAAAACAGCATGTTCAGACAATGTTGGTAGTTCATGGTGACTAATGCAGCCAGACCTGTTTCTACGTCACTGCATTTAAAATAATGGTCATTCATTAAATGATGGTCCAATCCAGGCTTGCTCTATTCAGATTAAAAGTCTCCTAAAAATGCAGTGGACTGACTGACACAGTTTATGTGAATATAACTTATCATGAATGTCCTTGTATTACATTTCATGTCTAAACAAATTTTTAATTTCTCCTCTGAAAAAGTGGGGGTTTTATGCTAAAGATTTAAAATCAGCTACATGTACTAAGATGTATTTAGCTCAGAAAAATGTACCATCACTTAAACATGCATAGCTTTCACCAGAGCCGTAAGTAGTCATGGGCAACGCTCCCTTAGCTTGCTATGTAATGTTAATGTCATCAGTTAATGTCTGGTGAGTGCCTTCACTATAGCACCATGCTGGCTTATTTTTATAAATGTGAAAAGGGGACCTCTTCTACATGTCAGACAAAGGTATTCACATTTATAATTGGTTAAACATGAAGTGTGATTACCCCCAATGCTCCTTTTTGATAACTGTCTCAGAGGGCAACTGGGAAATACTGTCTGTAAGAAAGTAAATGGTAACTGTCATGACAAATTCGCACCCAGGTATGCTAAAGGATTCATTTTAATGTATTAAAGTAAACAACTGATGGACTGCATTTGGTACTGTTTAATTGCTTAAGTACTTAAATTAAACATGCATCAATTAAATTTTGCTAAAAAACATTTGCTGATGAGAAAGCCAAATATTTTGTATAAATTATAAATTCTGAAATTAGAACGATATCGTAAATGTTTCTTCATAAATCTTTATTCTTTCTGTCATATTTTATAATTATTAATATTATTTTAAAATACTAACCATCAAGTTGTTTATTGCTTATGCAAACATTTATTGAACCAAATTAAAAACAATCCCAATTTCTATTTTTTTCTGGCTTTGCATGCTCAGTCTTGGGTTGAGGTCAGCATAGAACACAATGTTTGTGCGATATCACAAAACAATTTCTGATAATACATGTAGTTACACTGACACACGTAGTTGTGTCATCATGAGGTAGGCTTGTGAAAACAACTGGTATTCACATCTATGATTAAAAGTTTGAACAAAAAAACATTTTGATACATTGTATAGATTTATTCAAGCACATCCTAACTGGTAACTGCACTTTGGTTTCGCCACTTGTCAAACTGGGAAGTTCAAAGATCATACTCATAGCTTAAACATTTTGTGTGGTATAGAAATCAGAACATGTATGTATAGTTAAAACAAACAATTATGTTTACTTCAAAAAATAATTTGGACTTCTTCAGACAACCTGCAAACAGCTATATTTATCATCTTCGAAAATGACATAGCATACTATATAAATACTAGTAGTTTCTTGCTATTAACGTGATGTTAATATTTTAATTTGTCATTATAAAAAGATTTCCCATATTAAATTTAATATCTTAGATGATCATTCACATTTAGTGTTAATTAAAAAAAAAAAAATGGCGATAGTAGTTTTTAGTTGAACATAAATTATGGGCAAAAGTTATACTTTAGGTCATGGGTAGAAGATCAAGTATAAACCTTGGCTAGGTCATGTGTAGAAGATCAAGTGTAGACCTTGTCTAGGTCATGCGTAGAAGATCAAGTGTAGACCTGGGCCAGGTCATGTGTAGAAGATCAAGTGTAGACCTTGGCTAGGTCATGGGTAGAAGATCAAGTGTAGACCTGGGCTAGGTCATGGGAAGAAGATCAAGTGTAGACCTGGACAAGGTCATGTGTAGAAGATCAAGTGTAGACCTGGGCTAGGTCATGTGTAGAATATCAAGTGTAGACCTGGGCTAGGTCATGTGTAGAAGATCAAGTGTAGACCTGGGCTAGGTCATGTGTAGAAGATCAAGTGTAGACCTGAGCTAGGTCATGTGAGAAGATGAAGTGTAGACCTGAGCTAGGTCATGTGTAGAAGATGAAGTGTAGACCTGGGATAGGTCATGTGTAGAAGATCAAGTGTAGACCTGGGATAGGTCATGTGTAGAAGATCAAGTGTAGACCTGGGCTAGGTCATGTGTAGAAGATGAAGTGTAGTTGATGTATGGACACTATGTCTCAGTTCATTTCCACAAGTTGACTACTTTTAATACAGATGTGGATTTAAATATTTTACCAGTTAAACTACAGACCAGGTAGACCCTTGCATTCAGATACACAAAAGAGCACAGAAGATATGCATTCAGCCATATAAATATTCAGTCTAGTTTATGGGATTCTTAACAGGACTATATCTACCAATAATAATGATATGAACTAAAGTGCCAGCTTTGTTGTAAATAATCCTGTCATTACTCTGTTCAGTGTTAATATTCCCACCAATAATAACAATACAAATTATAGAGCAAAGCAAGCAGCTTTGTTATAAATAATCCGGTCATTACTCTGTTCAGTGTTAATATTCCACCAATAATAATAATACAAATTACAGAGCAAAGCAACCAGCTTTGTTATAAATAATCCTGTCATTACTCTGTTCAGTGTTAATATTCCACCAATAATATAATACAAATTATAGAGCAAAGGAACCAGCTGTTTTGTATTTTGGGTCCTATAAAGAGTTTAAATTCACAATTTTTCTGTTTTGTTTCTCTCAGTGACATAACAAGCTGTGCTATTAACTTATGAACTGAATAATGATTGCATTTTCCTATAAAGGATTTAAGCTCACAATGTTTTGTGTTTTGTTTCTCTCAATAATGATAGTAACTTTCCATATACTGTCTTTAAGGAGTATTTTTTTTACCCATGACATTGGATGTCTTTTCAAGTGTACCCAATCCCTGCAATTAAGAAAAAATAGCCAGGACAAAATAAATGCTGTGGAGAAATAGTGTCCACAGCAATTTTAGCATTCACACATTTCCAATTGCTAAGGAAAAAATACATCTTGAAAAAATAATTTAGTCTGTGGCAAAAGAAGTGTCGCAGAGAATGAAAAACTATGCGACAATCTCCACAGTACTGCCGACTGCCGTGGGCAATTTCAGGGATGTGTGCCTCATCATAAATACTGGTTATCAGCCATTTGATTCAGAATTGTAAAATAGGAATCCATTAGCATTCCTCATGAAGTGCCTGTCATGAATCTTTCACAAAGAAAAAACAATTTGTCCATTAATATTTTGTTATATTTTCGTTATTACAAATTCTAATTTAATTGTGCTGAACTTTACTGAGGACTATAATTATGAAAAGCTTATCTGAATGAACAACTAGCAACGTAGGTATACAGCAACAGGAAAATGCAAATTTTCAATTTTAAACAGATTACATACATTTAGCACAACACACAGCCACTTTATTGTCTTAAATGTCACGTGGTGTTACAACATTACCAACTGTGAAATTAATAGTTTGTGGTCAAAGGTGGTCCCACTGCTGTTATCACCTGGCCTGTGCTATGGATGTTTGTTTATGGATGCATATTTATTTATTTTACTTTAATATTTTACAATTATTATTTTTTAAGGTGGGTTGGTCAGTGGGGGTGAGTGAGGGGACTTAACTTTAAAAAAGTAATATGTGTATCTAATATGATGATTTTCCTATTCTTGTTTTTTTCTGATGGGAAGATTACCTATGTTTGAACTTATCACTATCCTCAAAGAATTCATAGATAATACAATGACAATAGCACAGTCTATGGAAATATTTCAGTATATGTGAAATAATAAAGGATAGGACTAAAACAATGTAAATATGACAGAGCATGTGAGCAGATCTATATTTAAGTCAAGAAAAACATTCATAGCATCTCTAGAAATGATAGCTCATTTCCCTCTTTATTTTAACCATCTCTGGCAAATTTGCTTTTGTCAGATTGCTTGGTCAATGTATAAGAGCATATTGCTACAACACAGAAATAGTGGATAGTTGCTGCACACAAACAAATGACAATGGAATTATCAATATATTTAAGATCAAAACTAATTCATGGCATGCATGGATCAGAAACTGAAGTATTTTTTCCCATAACTGTACACAGGTGTTAATACATGTATATATTTGTGTAGGTATTATGGAACACACCTAAAACCACCTGACGACCTGAATAATGTTTCATTTCTTCCTTATCTAGCATTGTGTGACAGTGGATAGATTACATCTGACTTGAAAAATTTCATTTCATATACAGTTTTAAGAGCTGCTCATATTACTGACGTCCTGCTCTAATGACATACCAGATGTGGGAATGTCTAACATACAAGCAGTCATTCAGCTATGACATTACAGACACTGTTGACCCATGTAGTTGATAGGGGAATAAAATGTGTGTAAAATGACACTCAAATACACAACACACTACAAAGATAATTCTTTTACAGTAAAATGATAATTCTTTTACGGTTAACCAGCAACAGACCTATTTTATAAACCCTCTAGAAAGGACAGCACATACCAGGATTTGTTATACTAGTATCTCATTAAAGGTGAAACACTAGTTGGAGAAGAAAAACCCAAACACTGAAGTCACAGAGTTGAATTAAGCTTAGAACCGTAATAACATAACAGATACTCTAACCACTGGATTAAATACCATCCTTTCTGACTCATATTACAGTTGTCCACAACTGTTGACATTTTCCTATCATACACACTGAAAATGTTCTGCAAATATTTGAGAAAATCACCAGTTATCAAAGAAAGTTTGGTTAGTGACCTATATATTATGTTATTAGAACTGGAATCTTTCCACTAGCTCAAACCAAAAATCTAGGAACTGGGACTGAGTGTTAGTGGGTTTGGTGAACCCTGTTTGGACATTGTATACCATCTGCAACCAAAACAGCTGGTAACAGTACATTGTATACCATCTGCAACCAAAACAGCTGGTAACAGTACATTGTATACCATCTGCAACCAAAATAGCTGGTAACAGTATGATGTCTATGAAAATAAAACATGATTATAATAAATAAAATATCATACTATTTCAGTGCTTTTACATTTTATCTTCCTTTCATTCATTCATTCCTTCATTGAATAGTGGTTTAATGATCCCACCCCCAAACACAAAAATAAACTTTGGCTATTGGGGTCAACCGTTCAAGCCAAGATAAATATGAGAATTTAGACATCTGTGTCATGTATATATGAACTGAACACTCATCATATAAATGTATGAACTGAATAATGATTGTATTTTCCTATAGAAGTTCCAACTCACATTTTTTCTTTGTTTCTCTCAGTGACATAACGAGCTGTGCTATTAGTGCCATGTATTCATCCTGAAACAATAAATAACAATACTTGTCAAACACATGGCTGTTAACAAATGACAATCTGTGTGATTGAAAATAATTTGCTCCAGTTAAAACATTTTAGTGAAAACAGAACACATTTGGTTGTGTTTCCTGTCATATTACAGGGTCTGAATATTAAGTATAAAAAGCAAAACAAAAATTAAGAAAAAAAATTAAATTAAAAAAATAATGAACTTTTTCATGCTATACCAAGCCTGGAAATAAGTGGCTGGTCAAGGACATTGACCAGTACAAATCTGTCATTTTGGAAGATTTGACAGCCACAAAGTTAATTGTGTCGGTCATTTTGTCCAACACTCATGATTTTAGCTTTTAGTAAAAATAACATTTCTGTATAAAGTCAACTTGATGCAGCTCATGTCTGTTGAATAAATTGTGAAGAATTAAATAATAAAAAGCATATATCATAAAAACTATAAATTGTGTATTTTGTTTAAATTGTTCATATTAAACTGTATGTCAGGAACATTTCCTTTAATGTCCGGCACACATTGACTGATGCTGGACATTTTGACCACCTGTACAAAAATAATTATTTCCAGGCCTGTATACACTTACAAATATTGTTACACATCGAGAAACATCTTGCTAACCTCACCAACCATCAACAGCAAAATATCTGAACAATGTTTTAACATAATTTTCATTTCATAAATAAATAAATAAAATGAATACCAGAATCTTTCAATTGGAATGTCTCATAACTTATCATAAAAAGAATTGGTATGGACAAAATAAGCCAAGGAATTCTGATTTAATGTCATTTTTAAAGATTCGGATAACTTTGGGAACACATGACAGAAAAAAAAAATGGCTGAAGTGATTTTCCTTAGGGAAAATAATAATAAAAGGAAAAAATAGCTACAATTTCTACTATGATGGAAATCTGTCTCATGACAGACAGTTAACAGCCATGAAAATATAATAATTATATAAATATATGGCTTTTTCTCTTCTTTGGAAAACTGCCTTTCATTAATGACAGATGATTTTTTATACCATTGTTTAATAACTGACAGATGTTTTTTTTACTTAATTTATACAATTGAATAAGAATAGATCAATGATACATTAACATACAAATGGTCATGTATTACGAACTGCTGCAATTTGTGTTATTTTTTTACATATTTATATATGTGACAGAATTGCATGTACTCTCCATAAAAGAATACAAACAACTTTGGAAACATTACTATTTAAGGATATATCAAATATTTAGTGAGTGGTTTTAATTGAAAATGTATTACATTTCTGAGACGTTTTAGCCATTTTCTCAAAATAGACCATTTTGCTTAAAAGCTATGTATCTGCTTATGTCTTGGCCAAATTGCACCTGGTTTGCTGCAAAATATACCTGAGACGTTGCTTTAAAGAAATATAGACACATAATTCAGATTTGTTATTTGCATGCATGTTATTTATTAGAATGAAAAAGCGCAATATTTTTCTCTGTATCTAAATGCAAAACCTATCAGCTGATAATAAACATTTCACCCAAATTCTCTTGGTTAGGAATTTGTTTTGAAGAATTTAATCTCTTCCCCCTTTGTGTACACACTAATGTAAGCAAAGCATCTCCCAAAATTAACTATTTCATCACATCTGCACTGAAACACTACATAAGATGTCTTCATGTTCAGTGCACTGAATGCACACATATATGGAATACAACTGTGCATTATTATTTTATTTTTTTTAGTTCTACTCAAACATAAAGTACACTGAACAATTGCATCTTTTGTATCCTTAATGTATACACAGTATTTTTTGTTGTTGATGTCTGATATAGAAAATGCCAAGAATGACTTTCATACCCTTTGAAAAACACAAATCATAAGCTGATATCTTGTCCTCTGTAAGTGTCACTATGTCATCAGATGTTATGTGAAGAAAATAATAATCATCTAATGAAGGCATTACAGCAACCACAGTGTCCAAAAATATATATTAATGAAATGCACAAAGGAGAAGTTCAATGATCAAATGAATTAAGTCTAGTATATTTTTGATTGAAATACAACTCTACACATCAACTGACAGCTGACAAGGTGACCAATACAAGTGACCATGTGCTCTGCAAAATTGCTGACCTTTATAATATAATTTTTAGCCACCAATATACATTTTATAATACTACCTATTGCCACTTAGTGGATAATTAAAGAAGAGATATTGTTATAAACTGGTAACTGTTTTCACACTCTTATTTTAACTCATCATTTGACTCACCAAGCATCCTCCACCACAAATTCTGATAGAACCCCTGTACTTATTAACTTTTGATTAAAATATTATTTAAAAAATATATATATATTTGTTTTATTTAATCTTCTTGGGAAAACTGCCTTTCATTAATGAAAGATTATTTTTATACCATTATTTAATAACTGACAAATGTTTTTTTACTTAATTTATAAAACTGAATAAGAATACTTTCATTTTATGTATTTATTTTATGTGTAATGGAAAAGTTTTAGTCACTAGCAATGACATTTATAAAACAGTCATGGTTTTTGTTCTTTTATTCTAGACTGGTTTTCATTGGAGTCACAGGAAATGAAAAGATGAGATACTTCCAGCGAACAGGACTGACATTAGCTTCAAATTACATATTTGTAATAGCCACAAACCAGACAAGGTATCAGTGAAACAAGCTGAACACACGGAAGTTTTGAATTAAACTAATTACAGATCACTGACATGGAAGACAACCTTTTAAAGTGTTAGTCATAGTGATGTAGATAGAAAAGAAAAACATGTTTAACAATACCCAAGAATTATATATTGTTAATAATTAATGTTAAACATATGGACATTTTTATGTTATTACTTAAATGTTCAGTGTCCTAGTTGTTAAAAAATATAATTATTATATAAACCAAAATGAATGGTAAATGCATGTTCTAGTACTGTAAATAATAAAATTAATTTTTGTATAAAACAATAATTAATTGACTGATTTTAATTTTACCAACAAATCTGTAAAAAAATGATCAAGCAAGATCCATTAATAAAAATACATATTTTAGACTACCCAAATCACAATGCATTACTTTCATGATTTACAGTAATTAGAAATACATACTTTTATTTCAACCCAAATATTTATATTACACATGTATATACTTTGATGAAATATCTATGACCATGGCATTTTAAAGGCTCAACAATACTATTGGTCTTGGTATTGCTAGATGCAGCAGTTTAATATAGTTCATAATGAAAGAGTTCTGCCTTTAAAAATCGATATATAACACTTAACATGTTCCTTGACATTTTTATTTTTCAATGACCTAGTCTTTATTAATTTTTTGCTACAGTTAGTGAAAAAATGGAAGTATTGGGCATGGGGCTATTATGGCTTCTAAGCACAAGAAACAAGTGAAATCTTTTAGTGGGAAGGTTTAAGGTTGCATAGCTCAATTATTTTTTGTCAAACAATGATTATTTTTTGCCTCACAGTAACTAAGAGTTTGTACTTCGGAACTGTGAAAACTGTATGTGTTTGTTGATATTGTCACAAAATTTAGAGCATTGTAATTGTATTGAACTGCATGCGTGAATTAATGGTGGTGTGGCACCTTAACCACTGGTCACCTGATTCTCAGTAATTGAATATTATTCAGGTCTGAACAGATCCAAAAACACAAATGTTCCATGCATAAAAACAGTTGATAAAAACATTGTTATGTCCTACACAGCTGTACTGACAATAGCAACACAATCCTTCTTTATATGGACTGATCAATAAATGAAATTCAGTTTTTCTTTCATAACGTTACAGTAAAGAGGAAGTTTCTTCCAGAAAGAAGTAGCAGCTGGTTCAAGATTACAAACGCAATGCACAATGGTTTATATCTAAAGAAGACCACCATGTGGAAGTCACAAAATGTATGATTAATTATCTTATCCAATAACTTACATTGACCATATTCATGATTTAGGTGAAAACAACACACTTGAAATTATTTGTTTGTAGTTATTTTTGTGCTTATATTTTGTACAGATGTCAAGCATGCTATCCTGAGCACATACCTCAGCTTCTGGTGCTGTCTGTTTAGTACAAAGATTAGTGTTAGTGAAAGAGATGAAACCCAATGCCACCACACTAATGCTACTCTTCCTGATAAGCAGCTAAGGTCTTTTTTATATGCACTATTCCATAGACAGGATAGTACAAACCATGGCCTTTGATAAACCAGTTGTGGACCACTGGTGCCATTTGAAATCTTAAAGGCTGTGTTTATAAAGGGTGTGACCAGTCGGACTGGTTATGGTGTATTTTGTGGACACTTTGATTTATCACTAATTTGGCAGTGCTTAATGAGTACTGGCTCTTGTATTTCAAAATTTGAGGCAGATTTATGAATGATGTAAATAAAGTTTTTTTTTATCAATTAGACAAACTACAAAACAAAAATGGAAATGGCAGTTGAAAGTCAGAGTTGATGCCCTTTAAAAAAACCATTTAAACAGTTGTATGTAACCTTTTTCTGGAAGAGAAAATGTGCTGTGCTGTGTGACCTGTGCAGGAAATGTCAACATAATTATGTTGGTTTCCAGTCCAACTGGTTTCACAATGAAGATTACATTTACAAGACTGATGAGATGCTGTCGTAAGGACCCATAGAACATCTCAACTACAAACTTGTCTACCAGCATCTTTCTCTTTGTTTGATGTATATAAATCTGCTTCCATGTCTAACAATATACACATGATGTATCATAGTGTCTACAGGGTAGGACTCCACTCATCACAAATATTTTAATTGAAGTTTTTAGAAAAATAGTACAGCAGTTTTTTCAAATGATAATGTTCTCAAAGTGCTGTGATTTAGGTCTTTCTTACAAAACACATTGTATGGTACTGGCATTCTTTATTTCACTTGATATTCGCATATCCAACTTTTTGAAATTATCATATTTCACAAATAAATTGGAAATTTCAGTTGTACTTCAAAAACATTAAGCTATTTTAGAATAAAAAATATTAATACATTATTTTAACTAAATTAATACATCTATTTAAATGGTTAAATAATAAAAATGGGTATTTTTACAAGATTAGGAATTAAATATGACATTGCTTTTAGGATGACAGTCACTGAAAAATATTTAAAACAGCTGCTGGGTGAGAGTGGTTTACAATGTAGTACATATTATTTATTGTGTGTAATAAAAACATAACTAACCCTCGATTTTGCTGACCCATAAATAAAGTTTTCCATGTCTTCGCTTGACCTGGCACCATCTTGTAAAACTGCATCTGCTCGTGCCTGTTCTCTGCAAGTAAAGAGTACAACTGTAAACAAAATAAAATAAACTGTTAACTGTTATTCATAACTCTGTTTTACTACAGCTGTGTCACATCTTCCCATGGACTGTTTTGTGTATACAATTGTGATGGGGGGGTCATTAAACAAATACTGTAAGCATTTTGCTGTTTGGATTGGTTTTTTTTAAAGATGAGAAATAATAATGCAATAATTTAAATATTTTTAGATGCCAAGTAATGATGATTACTGGTGTTTAATTTTAAATGCATTCGCTTGAACCAAAAGAAACAAGTTGCATTCAAAATGCTGGATAATTTAAAGGATAAGATTAATAATGAATGCTGTGGGGATATACACCAAGTACCGAACAATAATGAATAGAAATTAAAAACAAGAATACCATATTGATTATAAATAAAGCGGACTGTCTGACTTGTAATACAAGAATGAAAAAAAATGTGTTCATTTACATATTTTAGACAGTTTTTCTACTGTCATAAATCAATTTTGAACCGAAAACAAAATGGTCCAATTTCTCATTCTGAATTAGATAACACTAGATTATACAGAAACCCATTAAAATTGGGGTACCAAATACACAGAAAACTTTAACCATATACATGGGCTGGTAGACTAGTACGCTTGAGTTATATCAAGCAGTGAAACTGTAACCTGGTGTTAAGTCTCAGGTTACAGAAACCTGTTTAGAAACAATTGTACTGATCACGACAAAAAGTACATGTGCACTGTATAAAGTACTTAATTTTTAGGCAGGTCCATGAGTCTGGTTGTCTATAAAATCATGTGGGACTCTTTTTCTACAGCATAAATGCCCAATGGTCTCCTCAAGATAAATCTGTTTTATTTATAACATAAAGTAGGCATCACTACACTTGAATTTTTTTAATAACTGTGAACTGGTACATACCCAAATCTTTGTCATACATTTGTCTGTTACTTAAATCTATTCTTGGTTGCACTTGTTCCTTGTTAAGCCCCAGTGAAGACAATGATAGATAGCTCAACCATGAAACCTTTATGATGATCAATGAGAATGATGGGTTACAATGGAGAAGGCAATCTGAGCAGCTTGCCTTAGGCTGGTGACACAGTAATTTCGCTGAACCAGATCTTAATGTTTTATATCTGGAGCAAAACACAAGCAACTTAGTTGACTTGAGGCTAAGTAATAAAACTGACATAGTGAGCCATACTTGAAAGTAAACATATTTCTCACCTAAAATAAAATACCTATACAAAACAAAATAGCTTGCTTTTATTGAAATAAAAAAGAAATGATGAGGTTTTAATAATTTTATGTCAATGCATACCAATACATTATGATACATTAAGTTATTTCATAACTTATATGTTTTATGCATTAAATATACTAATTTAATTCCATAAATTCTATTAGATCTGTACTTTAAAAAGTACTTTTTTAATACAAAATATGCAAAAAAATTCTCAGATCCCCCATCAAAGGCACTGTTAACATGCAGATGTGTACCTTGGTTCCATTTATCTGTTATTTTTGTGGGTTTTCAGTTTATTTATTATTATCTTATTGACACCACTAGAATACAATGATTTATTAATCATCGGTTATTGGATGTCAATCATTTGGAAATTATGACAGTCCCGAATCAGCCCCAACTGACTTTTGAACCATGGTTTTCTGCTTGAGAGTCCAATGTCCTACTACTGAACAACTGAGGCTTACTATTTAGTTTTAACACACACCCATTTGTTTTTATGCTAGGTGTGACCCTTTAACACATTGACTGCCAACTATGAGTATACATCTTGAATACTATGTAGATATAAGTGTATCAGATTTTGCCTCTACGAGTATACTCGTAGTAAAGCCATTGCTATAGTAAATTAAAGATGCCAGCAATGGTTATAACTCATCAGAACATTTGCTGGCAATGGGGAATAAACAAATTAATGTAATGATGTTAAACATTTTAAAATTCTTATACATTTGTCTTCACACAAACCACATTGCTGACAATCAGTATACCTGTAGTGGCAAAGGGAAGAAACCCACTATATTGTGTTTGGCAGTCAACATGTTAAAGTGATTTAGTTCAGTATCTGTACCTAAAGATTAGAAAATTTTTGTTTAAGCATTTCCAAGTTACACAAGTCATTGTTAAAAGCTTTACCCATATCCTACATGGATTGAGCCCAAGGCTGGTATTAGATTTTAGATCTATTAGTGTTCCATTACTTGGTGCTGTATTATGTAAGCTGACGGAAAACATACAGTTCTGCTGAACATTGTGAGATGATTGAACACATTTATCATAATGGAAAGTTAATAGAGATCAAAGTGAGCTTTATATGCATGGTGTAGTCTGATGGTATAGGGGCATGGGAAGGACAACAAATTCTAAAGCAATTAGCATAACATGAATACAAGTTTATACACACAGAAACTAGACTTTCAAAGGTCCATCACAATGCCAGTATATGCTCTGTAGAATTATGATCATGTTTAACATAAAATGACAGTCTAACCAATTTGTACTGTTCACCGACCATCCACAACGTGTGGGATGTATATGTATATGTGTATATGTATATGTATATGTATATATATATATATATATATATCCCTTGAGGTAAAGCTTCTGCATGAGGTGTGATGAGTCATTAGCTAGATCCACTTCAGTGGACCAATTTACCTATTTTTTGTTCCAACTAGTAGTCCATGACTGATGTAACAAAGGCCATGGTATCTGATGTCCTGTTTTATTGAAAAGTGAATAAGAAAAAACCCAACCTTTCTTACTAACTGTAAGGAATATGAGCAGTAGCAGGTTTTCTTTCATTAACAGTATGGCAATTCCAGATCTTTTACAGCAAGGAAAATCAAATTACCTTCATCTGTCCACAGAGACTGCAAGCCTCAGTGGTGCAATAGTAGAACACACTCTCAAGCTGAAGACAGTGGTTCAAAACTAGTCAGAGGTTGGTTCACATTTAAGACATCCAACAACCGATAATTAATAAATCAATGTGTTCTTGTAATGTCATTAAAAAAACAAAAAAAATAAAAACCCATCTAATCCACAACACTTAGATTGCATCAGATTTTAAAATATATATGTACAGCTGACAAAATGTCATTTGTAAGTTGTAACCAGCTAATCAATACTTTGTTATGTGTGGATTTGTAGTCAGCCTCCATGGTCCAGTGGTAGAATATCAGACTCTCAAGCTGAAGACAGTGATTCAAAGCCTGTTGGAGGCTGGATCACACTTGACAACATGTCAAAATAACCAAATGTTTGACATCCAATAGCCAATGTGCTCAAGTGCTGTCATTAAACAAAACCAACCAAGTGTATATGTATGTATATTCGTAACATGCAGATAAATGGTTATGTTGGTATTTCTAAGGAAAATTAGTGAAAAGAAGGCCTATCCACAGGAAAACAAATATAATTAACATTTTAAAATGATACATTGAAACCTCATCTGACATTGATCAACATCTGGTAGAACAGCACAAAATCAGGAAACTTGCTAAAAGAAGAATTTGTTTTTGAATGCTATAGCATATAAAACCATGGATCAAAGCCAAATGATATTTCACTATATTTATCTTTTTAAAGTGGACACATATGATGTTAATACATGTGTATTTAATATGTTTTTCTGTCATGTCCCTATTTTACTAAGTTTTATGATACCAAGTATGAACAGGAAACTAACTCATCTAAATGAAGTAAATTCAAGATGGTGGCAGTGGAATGCTTTACACACTGCCAGTTATAATACATGTACACACGAAGCTTACAAATTCATATTGCTAGATGACTGAATCAATATCTGGCCACATGTTACTGACAGACTGAAAACACAAGCTTCCATTAGCAGACGTCATCAGTGGTTTATAAATAACAACTACAATGTATGACTCAGGCTAAATATATCTATGTATCTAAATACTGCAGACTATTGTTTAAAAGTTCATTCACAATTTTCAACATTTTCCTATTCGAATACAAAGTATTAATTAAAAAACATAAATTTAGATTTTTGGCAGGAATTCAGTCAATACTGTAATGCTTACACTGTTCACAAACTGAAAAATGCTGATAACTGTGAACCACCCTAAACCAGATCCATGTACAACTCAAAGGTGTTGGTTTAGACTAAAACTGAAAAATACTGTTAACTGTGAACCACCCTAAACAAGATCCATGTACAACTCAAAGGTGTTGGTTTAGACTAAAACTGAAAAATGCTGATAACTGTGAACCACCCTAAACCAGATCCATGTACAACTCAAAGGTGTTGGTTTAGACTAA
>JAULBS010077813.1:0-19811 GCA_032355785.1 Symmetromphalus regularis
CTAGTCTACTGCCTGGTTTAACAACTAGTATACTAGTCTACTGCCTGGTTTAACAAATAGTATACTAGTCTGCTGCCAAGTTTAACAACTAGTATACCAGCCTACTGCCTGATTTAACAACTAGTGTACCAGCCTACTGCCTGGTTTAATAACTAGTATACTAGTCTACTGCCTGGTTTAACAACTAGTATACTAGTCTACTGCCTGGTTTAACAAATAGTATACTAGTCTACTGCCTGGTTTAATAACTAGTATACTAGTTTACTGCCTGGTTTAACAACTAGTATACAAGCCTACTGCCTGGTTTAACAACTAGTATACTAGCCTACTGCCTGGTTTAACAACTAGTATACTAGCCCACTGCCTGGTTTAACAACTAGTATACAAGCCTACTGCCTGGCTTAACAACTAGTATACCAGCCTACTGCCTGGTTTAACAACAAGTATACTAGCCTACTGCCTGGTTTAACAACTAGTATACTAGCCTACTGCCTGGTTTAACAACTAATATACTAGCCTGGTTGTCGGACATGGAACTTGTACTGAGATAATCTCGAGCTAAACTGAATCTCTGCTGGAATGAGGTCACCTTAAGAAGATCGCCAAGCACCGTGAATTCATTACTAGTCACGACATCCTCATATTTTCTATTCAAAATCTACAAGAAAACAGTAAATAAATGCATTTTAATGTTGTTCTAAAGTAGATCTATAATTGTCTCATGTGACCTCTATTGGAATGAGGTCACCTTGAGAAGATCGCCAAACTGTGAATTTATTACTTGTTACCACCTCCTCAAATTTACAATTTGAAATCTACAAAAAACACTCCTAAACTAAATTAAATTAAGGCCTAAGGATTTCATAGAAACGATCATTACTGGTAGCATGTAGGAAGCATGTCATCAAAATCACAGGACCGAAATTTCGTTTCCCATGATTTCTTATCACTGCTGCATTATTTTGGATTACCGAAGAACAGTTCTGATGGGTTCCCATGATCCAAAAGCACAGAATTTAAAAAGTGTTTTCCATGAAATTTGAAATCCTATGGCCTGAATTGGTATATATTAAAATGGGCATCCAAAGACGCAGCTATGGCCTAAATTTCATTAATCTATCTGTACAGTATATCTAAATATAAATGTTTATGTACTACCAGTGGACAAGTATTACCATTAATTCACCTCTAGAAAGGATAGCCTAAACAGAAACACCCTTTAATTAACCTCATATTTCTTTGTTGAGAGCTGTATTATGTATTTCTGATAGTTTATTAGTTTTTCATTTATTTATTTTCCGTAACAAAACTAAAATGTTGTAAGACTTGCAATAAATTTCCAGTGATTTCCCTAAACTGACTGCGAAATCTTTTATAGATTACTTAAGTCTCTCATTTTCAGAAGTGAACCAGGAAATTAATAGTTACATATTTTTATCAATGCATCTTGCATTTTAAAACCTTTAAAACACTGTGGGTAAAATGTGTAAATTAATTATAGCCTCTTTTGTTTTCCATTAATTTTCTGGTTTACAATGATTTTCTGGTTTAAAATGATTTTTTGGTTTACCATAGCTGAACAATGAATATTTTCCTTACACATGCTACTTTGTAGGCAGTAACAACTCTAAGACAGCAGTGTTGTCCATGGATACAGTTACTTAGCAACATCTCCATGGTTATGATAACTTCCTCTTTCTCAGAAGGCAGAAAATCCCAAGCAGGAACAGCGCTTGCCAAACTCAAACCTGAAAGAAAAAAAATAAATTAAAGAGCATTTGGCTTTAGGTGTTTTTAAAGATTTAAAAGAAAATACTTTTCAAATGTAGGAATATACGTGCAATAAAAATGGAAGCAAACATTTTGTGAGAAAATAGATAATACTGTGATTATAATTAGAAACCTACTGATCAGAAGTAAACATGCTGTCTATAAAAAGGCATTGGTATGTGCTGCCCTGTCTGTGAGAAAGCACATATAAAATTATCCCTTAAAAAAAAAAAAAAATACATTAGATAACACCAACTTTTTTCAAAAAGATCCAACATTTTTGTAAAACTAGGTATGACTGTACTAATAATAGAATCTTTAATTAATTTCTACTTTGTTTTGTCAAACCAGTCTGAGGTGAATGTAACACTAACAATGCATTAAAAAGACAAACTACTAGCACTGACCAGTTGTCCATAACTGGTTTATCAAAGGCTTTGGTATGTGCTATTCTGTCTGTGGTAGTGCATATGAAAGATCCCTTGCTGCTAATAAAAAAGAGTAGCATATGTGGCAGAAGCAGGTTTCTTCTAACACCAGGAGATGCAAAATACCATAAGTTTGGCATTTGATAGCTGCTGAATAAAAAATATGGTGGGGTGTCATTAAACAAAAAATCCTTTATTTTGTGATGGGAGCACAAGATAAGACTTACTGCTAGAACTTCGTATCATGCCAGTAAGTGAGCCAATGCTTGCTCTCACTCTATCTCTAGAAGTTATCAACTGTCGCAATTTCTCCTCCAGGTCATCAATAGTCTGTGTGTTCAGACTCAGTCGGATACACGTCTGCAAACATCAAACAGGAAGGGTCAGAATAACAAGGTTAACTCCAATTTACATGAATTGCCAGAAAATGTCATGTCACAATTTACAATTTTTTTATTTATATCATGAATTACAACACAGGTCTTTTTTTTATAACTGCAGGACTGGAAATAATTATTTTAGTTGAGCTGGTCAGAATGTCCAGCATCAGTCAATTTGTATATAACATTAAAGACATTAATTTAATATATGCAATTTAAACAAAATACACAATTTAGTTTTTATGGTATATTCTTTTTATTATTTAATTTTTCACAATTTATTCAACAGACACAAGCTGACTTCATACAGAAATGTTATTTTTTAATAAAAGTTAAAAAAATGTGTGTCAGAGAAAATGACTGACACAAATAACTTTGTGACTGTCAAATCTTCCAAACAGACAAATTTGTACTGGTCAATGTCCTTGACCAGCCACTTATTTCCACACTTAAACAATTTTGCAGACTGTTGTCAGGGTACAAGACAGCAGACTTTTTAAGTGGCCAGAATGAGTTTTTATATGGTCCAGGTAGAAATATAGGTGGTGTGGTTTTCACAATTTTTAATCAGCATGAGAGTTCATTTGGTACACTGATTATCAACACTGTAACTATTTTGCATGTCGTTCTCAAATTTCAAAATTATCATTACTATTTTTCTGGATGAAAATGAGGGATTTTGAAAATTAAGTTCAAGGTCATTTAAAATGTACATAATTATATAAATACTATACCAAAATGATTGCCAAGTCCCAACTGTTATGGAAAAATACTGCCGTAACTTTACACGCTTCTCGTATCTGACCGTTGTTTAACAGTTCAGCAACCAGAGTGTCAAGTACCTCAGATTCCTACAACAAATATACTTTTAAGCTAATATATTATTATTAATTCAAACTTTGTTTAACAGTTCACCAATCAGTTTGTCGAGTACCTCAGATTCCTACAACAAATATAATTTTATGTTAATATATTATTATTAATTCAACCTTTGTTTAACAGTTCAAGTACCTCGGATTCCTACAACAAATATACTTTTATGTTAATATATTATTATTAATTCAACCTTTGTTTAACAGTTCACCAACCAAATCAGATTTCCAAAACAAATATAAGTTAATGTATTATTATATTTAAAACGTTCACCAGAGTTGAATATTTCAGATTCCTAAAACAAATATAAATTGTAAATTCAACCTTTGTTTAAAATTAACATACCAAATCAGGTTTTAAAAAATCAACATAAAACTATGTTATCATATTACAATTAGTTTAATTTTACAGTCAGAAATCCTCATAAAAAAGCCGGACAAGTCCATAACTCATGATATTTGACTTGGCCTCAATGATTTTTGAAAAAATAATAAAATTCTATAAGATTTATGACTGCTACTGCAGATTTGGAGCAAAATACCTGTTGAGATAATGAAGAGTTTCCCGTTAAGCAGGGCATCTTGCCAAAGTAAAGTAGCTCACTTTTGTCTTCCTTAGGTTTAATCGTTTCTGGAATTTCAATACCAGACATAATTTCTTCAACTGCATCAACTGGCAAGTTGGACATCTGAAACATAAGACAAATACAATATAGTAACATTTATTTGTTTTCTTTAACTAGGTTTTCAATGTAGCTTTGTTTGTTTGTTTGTTTGTTTAATGACCCCCCAGCACAAAAAATAAACATCGGCTATTGGGGGTCATATATATAATACATTCAACATAAAATAATGTAGCTTTCAGAAAATATCAGAATAAATATTAAATACACAATTACTTACAAGTTATAAGGATTTTGGATTATCTGTTCAGAAGAAAATGAAAATGAATAAAATAGATGAAAATTATATATAACACTGCTATCGATGTGTGGTTCAGAAAATACCTCTGGTTGTAATCTGGCCTGAATGCGGCACTTCCACATGTTGTGATAAATCTCATCTTCAAGTTCAGTGTTTTCATTGGTGTCATCCCAAACAAGTTGATTAAGACAAAGCTGGTATATCATTGCTTTCTCATGAACATGTTGCACATTTATTGCTTCATTCTAGACAAATAGAACAAAATCCCATTATGTTTTTCTCTTCAGTATATTAAAATCACGAACACTGGTAGTTGTGAAAAAGTTCATAATATTCCATCTTATCAGAAATTAAAATGAACTAATTGACTTGTATTTTTCTCACAAGAAATTCTTTTATTTCTCAAAAGGATATTGATGGTCTCAATATGCATCAGGGGATATTTTTTCACTTAAAAATTAAATAGACAACACACTTATAACTCCAATGAGAAATTGTCCCAAGATATTTGTTCAGCAAAATGATGCACACTTAATTTTTAATGGTGTACAAAATTCGTCATATTTTAAAAATAGAGATTATTAGCAGTGTTTTGGTATAGTCAATATAACATATTAGGAATTAATATTAAATTACACAAGCCTCTTGTTGCCCTACAATCCTATTCAACTAGCCCCAGGTGTCAGGGAATTGTATTGTTCAACCAACAGTTTATAAAATTTTCAAGATTATGAAACAAAACATCATTTGACATGAGCAGTACATACAGTGAAAAACTTGACAACTTCACTTGAAGATATCTTCTGTCTGGCAAAACTGTCAGCACAATGTTGCCAGAAGGTCTGTCGAGCGACCTTTGACCTCCAAAGCATGCTGTCCTCAAGTTGCTTTTTTTCCAGTGCCATCTGTCAAACACAATATAATTACTTTTTATTGAAGGTACATAATCTAGTATTATTTTGTAATAAAAATTTAATTAAAAAAAAATTTGATTAAAGATTTCAATAATTTTAACAGAAATACAGCAACCACATTGCTTTAATCCTGTGCTGCATTCATCAATATTTTATGCATCTTCTAATTCAAAATGATTAACATATGATCATTTAAAAGGCAGTTTAATTTTTAAAACTGTTTTCAAAGTTAACATAGTCCTGCTCAATAACGAAAATCGCTTTCTGAAAGTGGGGGGATAGAGCTGGTGAGCTTCCTAGAAGTAGGGAGGATGGAGCCGGGGGAGGCCTCCCCATAATTTTTCTTTTGAAAATCCTTGGTTTTTGAAATGCCTTTTCCTGCTAAAACCTTCAAACTATAACAGACCTTCATTGTACTTCATATATTTGCGCTAAGATCACATGGCTAAGTGTTACATTGATGTCATAAAGAGAAATACTAGAAAAGATCATAATTTAGGCATTTCATTTCAATTTTTTGAAACAAAAAGTGGGAGGGTGTAATTATATAGTTATCCGCCCCCTGATCAAAATGTGGGAGGACACTCGTCTTTTATGCCCATGGTTCTGCTGATTGCAAAATGTTTTGAAGACATTCTTTGACAGAGCAACCAAGAAAGGACTATTTGTTTAACAACAGTAGTTCAGATTCGAGGTAAAGGGTGAAAGATATTGGTATTAATATGTTGATAAATTGAGAATCATGAATAAATATAAATTTACATTATAATTATGAAGTCATGACTAAAAGATCTATTGATTGCAAAATTAAATCTAATATTTTTCATTGAAACTATAAAGTTGCATGAAATAACAAAAATGCTAACATAAATCAATTTTACATCTGCAAAGCAGAAAGCAGATGCCAGCATCAAGAGCTATATGTGTAACAATAATTAATAACTACACTGAAAATTGTATATGCTCTAACCATATGGATGTGGGCATGTTAATAGTACTCAAAATTGTATTATTTCAGAAGAAACATATCATGTGCGATATCACTTCCAGCTGATGCATTTTAGTTGAAATGTAATCTTTATAGATTTAAGTCCACCCTGAGTGTATCAGTTGAAATAAAGGTAAATAGTAACATGATTCTCACTTGTTTTAAAGTCACAAAATCAGCCTGTGTATTTGTTAAAGTGGCAAACTTGCGAGCATCATCAAAGAAAGACTTTTCACTAAGCTGTGTGATGGCTTTCATTGCTTCTGTTTGATACAGGTCTTCATTCTTCAACACGAATGCTTGGAAGTTAATGTCTTCTATTTCACAAGAATGTAGAATCTGTGCAAGTTTGTGGAGACGGCTAAAATCTGGAACTGAAATAACATTTTGTCTTTAACACAGCATTAAGCAGCAAATGTAGGCTTTCTAGAAAATGTTTTGAGCAAAAAGTATCTTTTGGGTGAGTTGTTTGGTGTGAGTGATATATATATATATATATATATGTGTGTGTGTATAATTATGTTACATTTTTCCATATTTATTTTTGGAGTAACTGACGTTTTGACTGTTTATTATTCAATAAAAATCAGATGACTGAATGCATAAAGCTATTTTTCATATGTGCATTTAATTATACTCACTTTTGTTAAACATCTCTGTTTAACAAAAATGGGCTTCGTAAATTCAATCATGTGTTATTCAAAATATTTACCATCAAAGCTAAAAACGAGAGCAATATTTTCAAGATCTAGCAGTCGAAGCAGTTGTAATGAGTCATATAGATGGCAGGATTGCAGTAACTGCTTTTGAAGAATCCGATTGGTTGTTTGTTCCAGCCACTCCTGGTTACCAATGACTACAGGCTGCAGATCCATGGTCAGACCATCATGTTTATTTCGTTGACTGAACTATAAAATGAGATGGGTGTAATGGTAGAACCCATACTGCATAAACAAATTTATACTTTGATAAAAGCATGTTAAAAATAGACCATGATGAATGTTGTTATTTGTTTTATCTTGAAATAAAGTTACTACTATATATGTGAGCAAAGAATGAATGCAAATTATGTGACAATTACATATATGCAATAATTGACACATTTTAATTTCACCCACCAAACCATTATAGTGGTTTACAAAAAAGCAATATGCATTTTAATAAATATAATTATTTATTTTAGTGCACCTTCATCCTGACAAATTAGTTTTATAGGTTCTGTATATAATTCCTTAAAAAGGTATTAAAAACAATATTAAACAACTACAGATTTCCAACAATATTCACAAATGAACAAACAAATTTAAACAATTACAGTTCTTTGCCTAAATATAATATTTGGTGGTGAAAACAATACTGTTATTCAAATATAATATATATCCATGAGTGTGACCGAACCACTTCTACAATATAAATCACTTTAATTTTTAAATTAACAATAAATGTTTATTATTTCAATTTGTCAAACCAGATAGTTACCGCCATTAAACATGTATGACACCAACATAGAATACACTCTTGTTTAAAGGTCAGTATCCATTTTTACTGATTTCATATCATATTAAAAATGTACTCACACTAGACATGGAATCTTTAAAATCTTCTAAGAATGCTTTACTTTTGGTATAATTTCTCTGTTGTGAACACTCGGCTACAAACTTCAGAAAGGGCACTAGTGGTGAATCCTGGAAAATGAAGAAAATTGATGATAATAAACCCAAACACTTCAACAATGTTAACAAATAGATCAACAATGGTCAAAGATTACCATCTAACATAGTTTAAACAATATGGAAAATGAATGGGATTTTCCTTAAAATATATAGAAAAGTGTCAATTTTAATCAAAATGTTAGTAGCCAAATATTCACTGCTTTATAACTTATTGGCATAATGATTAGCATTTGGCTAATTTGGTTAGATCTACCCAATAGTCATGTTGCGGGGATTATTTTTTAAAACTCTATCTGTTACATATGCTTAGTCAATTTTGGAGAGGAAAGGTAAAATTTGTTTCATTTTATGATGCCTCTATAGCACATTGATTTTTATCTTATTATCGGCTATTGGAAATCAAACATATGGTCATTCTGAAATATTTCTTTAGAGAAAAACAGCTACCGCCACATAGGCTATTTTAATGAGAGGAAGAATTTATTTTGTCAGATGGTCAGATAAGTACTTCAAAAACAAGTATTATTTCAATCTTTCTATAGGAAACAAAAGAACATGGGTTGTTCTATTAAAAATATGTTTGTGTTACAAACAAATAAATCACTTACTGGCTGGAATATATCAAAACCTGTGGCCAGAGTAAACTCCCATTTGTGCTTCAGATAGATGTCAATCAAAGCTTCTAGCTGAATGATGCCCCACCCATACACAGCAGTCCCATGATCCTCTAGGAACTGTTCATGTCTAGGTTTATCCAACATAGCTACCAGCCAGCCACAAAAGCAAACAAGAAGTGAAGCATCCTGAAAGAAACATCCATTAAAATGATTTTTAGATTTTTTTTTTATAAATGATCTCCCCTCGAAGTTATTTAATAAAACATGTTTAATCTAGAACATAAATAGCAAACATCATTTTGGTTTGGAAGATATTTCTGTGTGTTGGCCAGATGGACCAACAGTTATTTTGCATTTACACTCACACAACATACAAAGTAAAAAATAATAAAATCATCTTCATATCAAAATATAATTGATTCCAATGCTGATATAAATCATTGAAAACAACAATTGCCAGAATTTTACTTTTTCTTTCTTTCTTTACTTTTTAAATATTTATTTATATATTTTTAATTATTTACTATTATTATAAAAAACAATAGTCTGGAAATCTCTAATTTAGTCTAGCAGACTTTATAGATCAGTAGAAACTTAAGCCAATCACAAGACCTCACTATTTAAACTCCCATGACTCCTAACAGTCCTAAACTAGAACATAATTATAGAATATATCTAAATTTAAAAAACAATAATAATTAAAAAAAAAAATATTCTGTAAAGTTATTACATAACAGCAAGCTGCAAGATGCAAAAAAGATGCTTGTACAATATATATATATATATATATGTTGAATTTATCAGTAGTTATTACATAATAGCAAGTTGTAACATGCTAAAATATTCAAGTAAACTAAAAGTTAAATAATTCTGTTGAAGTTATCGATAGCTATTATATAATAACAAGTTGTAACGTATGAAAATATATAGTACACTGAAATATAAATAATTCTGTTGAATTTATCAGTAATTACATAATAGCAAGTTGTAACACACTAAAATATTCTGGTACACTAAAATATAAATAATTCTGCTGAATTTATCAGTAATTACGTAATAGCAAGCAGCAAGTTCGGCAAAGAGCATATTGCGAAGGTAAATGGAATGGTACAGAAGAGATTTCCAGGGACATCGTGATGCCTGTGATGAAAACACAACTTGAAAAACATCTTCTGGTGCAGCATCCTCCGACACATACAAATCTGTAACATAAGAAAAAATCACATTTTCAAACATTAATCTTAACTTTAATTTTTCATTTATTTGACACCGAATCTAATCATTCCTTGAATCTTAAATTGGGGCTGATAATAGGCCACATTCCTCCATCTCATTTCTCTGACACAAAATACACTAATTTTATCAAATATCTTCCATCCTTTTCAATTTAAAAGTAAGAACATGTTAATTTATTTTTTAAAAGTCATGAAATTAGAAGGCTAGGATCAAGAAACATTTCTTGTTCAATGCATCACAGTAATCACAAGAAACTAAAATTTCACTGCTTACATATCACCTTTATTTAGCACAACTAGTATTAAGCACAATTATTCCTCATCAAGTATTCCATAAAATTATACTAAAATAAATTCTGTTTGTGATTTTGACAATGACCCTTAGCTCCATGTTCTGACTCTGTTACTAAACATGCTTAGTAGATTAAAAAATAAAAATAAATAAATACCCTCTCAGCTGCATTAAAAAAGTTTACATAGCCTTAGATATATTTTGTTCTGATAGATTCATATAAAGTTTATATGTTATTAGATGCAGAACTAAGGCCTAGTAATACCTGCATCTGTTGAGCTGTGACTGGAAGAAACAGAAACCGGTTCTGGCTCGTCTCTTACTTCCTCTTCACTGCTCAGATCTGCAAAATAACCTTCATATTTCTCATTTTACAACATAACAAATAATTATTTCTATGTTACAATCATCTCGATGCAACTGGATACTTTTTATACACAAAAAAATCTAATATAAATTAACAGAGTTACCAAAAATATTCAAAAGAACAAAAATCACAATGGACCGAGTTGCCACTATAACAAATATTACTTATAACACTAATGATCATACTAACTGCCTAACAGATACATTTTGTATTTAAGATGAAGAAATGAGATAGATATTGATAAACTCATTCTTCAACGACTAATGTAAGGGTTAAAATGCTTGTATAAAGTATTTGGAGACAGAAAACTTTAACAGTATTTCACACTTTTCTACTCACAAATTCACACACAAATGAAACAAAAGTAAGTTAATACAATTATTAATAAAACAGTAACAAAAACCCCCCACCAAGATTTATACAAATGATAGCTGAGAAGATACAAAAACATATATTTAAAAAATAAAATAAAAGAGCACTTTTTAACATAAGATTAAAACTTTTAACCAGTCTTTGATGGGATTTGAACCAGAGTCATCTATCTAAGATTACAAAATCTAGTCATACAGTTAAAATTATTGATAAACTCAAACCAAATGCATGACACACATATATAAGCTTTAAGCAACCACAGCACAGTCTATTCTAAATACCATCTTGTACAAGAAAAACTTGTCTAAAATGACCACTTTCCTTCTGTTTTGCTTCTATACTAAATTACACCTGCTTTTCAATGTCAGTTTGTTTATACTTTTGGTGGCCTTTATAGATAAGCTTCATTACAATGGTAACATTCATAGATATCAGAATAAAAGATGATATGCCATTCTGTGCAATTAATAAATTGCAATAAATATTATGTAACTACATGTACATGTATATGTTTAAATATATAAAAAAATTAAAACTTTGTAATGACAACAGTATGACCTCCAATAGTTGAACTTTATTTTTGTGATGAGGGTTCATTAAACAAATATTAAATAAATGCAATAAATATGACAGATGTGAGAAAGGCAACTGATATATACAACTCAGCACAAATTATGCATCTAAAATTAAATCCACACTTATTCAAAGAATAAAATATTGGACTTTACAGATTTACTTATAAAAAATGCTTTATATGTGGTTATCTAACAACTCATGTGGATTGTCAAGGAATCCCAAAGTTAAAGAACCAATCGGAAAAAGTAGCCTATATGTGGTAGTGGGTTTCCTCAAAAAGACCACGAGTCGCAAAACACCATATGTCAGACACCTTATAGCCACAGGATAAACAATGTGCTGGGTTGTCGTTAAACAAACAATGCTTTTTTTTAATAAAGAAGATGTTAGTAGTGCTTAACTTTTGATGAGGTGAATAATATAAATAGTTTAATCTGAAAATAATGAACTATATATGGTCATCCTTATGAAATTACCAGTGGCAGATCAAAGTGGGGCCCTAGGGGCTTGGGCCCCTGCTAAATTTGCAATTTAATTTATTTATTTTTTTTTTAATTATTATTATTATTTTTTTAATGTTAAAAAATCCAAGTATTTTTGGGGGCTCCACCTAAATGGATTTTCTGGATCTACCACTGATTACATGCACATGCATTGTAAGATCATATCTGAAATGACTGAAGGTTTGCTTCTAAACTATAAATATAATGTATTAAAAAAGAAAAAAGGAAATGCTATATTTGGCTATATATTTTATGTAAGTAAAATTCAGGAAGATATATTTGTCTTGCTTGGAAACAGACAGCATCACAATGTCATATGTGGCACCATGCTTTAATTAATAATATGATTAAAAAGTTAGCAAAAACAACAAGTCAATATTAAAGCAGATAGATCTTGGAAAAGCAAAGTAAAATGCTATGCATAGTTAAATACGCACATTTTTTTGTCTTTATATCATATGAATGTTTCTTTCCTAAAGAAAGTCCATTAAAATGCAAAATCAGAAATTATTTATCATCCAGTATACTTAATCAAATATATTAATTTGTGCTTTCTAAAAAAATAACACATTTGTTGTATATGATAAATTGTTATTAATATTTCTGTCTAAGTAACATGATTGTATAACATTTTAAAAATAACACAAGGTTTGAAATGGCTCTGTAATTTGGCTATTACAGTGTAGCAATCTACTTTAGTCAATACTATACTTTCATTATAATCAACATTTAAATTAAGAGTTAACCCTGCTGAAGCAATCATCTCTATATAACACCCATGTCTCAAAGGATCACTTCTCAGGGGTGTTGGAACAAAATTCATATTGGGGGGAGGGGGGGGTCAGCTACCATTTTTGAACATCAAAATTTGCCAATTAATAATTCAGTGATGAATAAGGAACATATATATGGGAATTATTGGGGGTGAGGTGGCTAAAGCCCAAAAAGCCCCAACCCACTCCCTTTTCCAACATGCTTGCTTTTCAAACTCTGTTGAATGGCTTATGATTATTTTGACTACACTACATTATTTACATAAAGAAATGGTAGGTTCTCTTTTCATTTCTCAACACTAGATACCACATTAAATATAAAAAAATATACATTACAATAAATATTAAATATTAATTTGTTTGTTTCGTACAAAACATATTATCACCACATTAAAATAAAATCTACCAAAAACAACAGAATATTACCATCATCTTTATCCTTGGCCAGACCAATCTTTGCATACAAGGAATATCTGGCCTCCATATCGAGATCAAAAGTTTTCTTTTTGGGCAGCAGGGACTTAGCATCTGCATTTTCAATCACATAATGAAGATGATCTCTCAAATGGCGACTCCTGAAGTGATGAAGCAACCCCTGAAGCTAAAAATAACTCTACAATGTAACATATTAATGTCTAAAATCATTTACAGTGTGTATATTCTGTCTTAACCAGTATCTGGCTAATCCAGAAATCTCTAAAACAACTAATTTTATAATCCCTCGTTGGTTTATAACAAGACAAAATGTCTAATATGGAATAGGGCACACAATAAGTGGGCCCCATGATATTATCTATTGATCTGGGTCAGCAATAAAAATAAGAAGAAGAAAATAAGTGATATTGCATTGTTTGCTAATTTTTAAGTCAAATTTGTGTGTAGCAAACACTGGGTTTGCAATTTATAAACTTATTTCTTTTCCTGAAATAGCATGTTTGCAGCCACAAGAATGTGGCTCTTACTGTGTTCAATAATGTTAAGACATTGCACCTGGTGTTTGGAGTACTGATGTAGCTGAGCAAACCAAATAAATGGCAGCCAGGCATCTGCTTGAGCACACTCCTCCATGAACCTGGTTGTCAAGGGCAATGCCAGCTGGTTGCAGAAAAGCACGGCAAGGAACCATTTTCTCCCAGCTTCAAAACTTGTACTGGAAAAAAAACAGAACACTTTTTTGTAATGGTTCACACAAAATAAAATAGGGTGAATGAAAAATGTTTGTCAATTTTAATTCTCAGCAATATGTTGACCCAGATATTTTACCATTAAACCAACAAACACTTTGGACTTCTAAAATGGTGAGAAGGTGATAAATGGAGTTGTTATGAGTTGCTAGGATATAATATATAAACTCAGATAGCATTCTGTAAAAATTAATTTACTGGGATAGGACATTTTTTAGATCATTTGTCACAGTATAGATGTGTGTTTAAATTCTAAAGGGCAAATAAAAAATTGGATTAAACAATGTGTGGGATGTTGCTAAACATTCTCCCTTTCTCTTGACAACTAACATGTGACAGGACTATTATGTCTGATATGGTGAAACACCTATTTAGAAATACAGACACTACAAGATACATTTTAAATACCTCTGAATTTTCTTTTGGGAAATTTCACAGCTGATGGATTCTTCTATCATTCCTAACACTTTGTTTCTATGCCGTCGTCGGTTTTGAATACAGCTCACAAGTATGTCAACTGTAAACACCAATTTGTAAATTGATATGGTCATAAATCAAATTCCTAAATAGGATGAGTATTAATTATAAAGATAATTTTACTAACATATCAGTTTAATCTTATTATAGCAGTCTCTAGAATATTTTTAATATTTAACTTCAAGGTTTGTTTCATGTTCATTAAGTATCATCACTCCATTTTCCTCAAATATTCTGTCTTATCTAGGTTACATATAAATACTTTGGCAAGAGAGTGACCAGGTTTCTCATGTTCCACATCTACATGATGTGTGTTAAAAAATGGCAGAAAGATGTGGAAGTTGCTTGTAGGTAGTCAATGACATGTGTTAAGAATGACAAACTAGTTTTATTAAAACAGCAGTTGTGTTTCTTTTATGTAGTACAGTGTTCAAGGAATCTGCTAACCCGATACCCGTGGCTAGTGGTTTTTCAAGATTTTTCAAGTTGGGCTAGTGACAAAAGTTAACCCACTTTTTTTTCCTTTTTTGGGTTTATTTCTATATTTATTTTTACGAAATTGAACAAATCATCTCCAGCTGAGACAAATTTCTCATAATGAAATATAATGACATTCCTTTGTTCTCGTTTGTTGAAATCGAAGTAATTGATAAATAACAATAATATCCAATGTGAACCGGTTTTCTACAAGATTATATTACTGAATAGTGCAAGGTGGAGTAAGAAATGTACTCACACGTGGCACTTGCTAGCATTTTTCATACTGAACATAAAACCACTTCATTTTGAAACGTTTATTTTGATTGGTAGTGTTAGTCACATGGCAGTAGTATGGCAACAAAATTTATGACTCAAACACGTATCGGTCTCATTATTTTCTGTTTATTAATTACCTGCCACTAATTTCCATTGAGTCTGATATGGATGACTCCCTGTACAAGGAATTGTGTTTTATACCAATTATAGTAGACAAATGAACATTTTGGCAATATACATGTACGCTTGACCAAATTTTTAAAAATTATTATTATTTTTATTTATTTACTAATTAAGAAATAAATATTTTGCTATAGCCATACTACGCTGATTATTAAAATCTGTTTTGTTTTGTTTGTTTGTTTGTTTTTAAATTGATTTAGGTAAAAAAAAAAGTGATTTTAATTTGGGCTAGTGCTTTATTTGGTCGGGCTAGTGGAAATGTCAAACCCACTAGCCCAATGGCTAGTGGCTTTTTCGTAAATTCCTCAAACACTGTGTAGTAATAATATACATTATAAGATAGGAGTACAGATTGCAACTTTAAGGAAATAATCAACAAAAAATATTTTTATTCATTTCAGTCAACACGTTAGAGTGTTTCATTTATCATTCTGGTTTACTGTATTGCTATAAAAAACAATAATGAAAATTGTTTTGAATCATATTTCATCAATATAAATAAAAAATAAAATTATGTCGCTAAATACTTACTAATGTCTTGCTCATTTTGGTGAAAAATCTCTTTTCGTTTTTCTGTGTTCCCTTCTATGTTTCTATTTCTGTAAGCTAGTAGCTTTATTCCGACACTAATGTATGTTCGAATGGGAAGACTTTCATGTCCGAGCATCTCGACAAACGCAGAGCATGTGCTGCCAATCTGTTGGTTGGTTAGGTTCTTCACCGCAATCCACAGAGCCATACCACAAGCTGTTTGTATTCTAAAAACAAATAAAACTTTACTATTAAAACAAATAATACAAAAGTTCTGTTACAGAGTGTTGAAAATATTTGTAAAATCTTCTGAATTATAAATCAGGTTTTACAAGCAACAATGCATGAATATTCAAAATGTGGATATGCATATTTTCAAACTCATATGTTCAGTTTGTATGTAAACTACATTTGTGCATGTATTTAAAGTTATGTTTCAAGTAACTAATTTGTTGTTTTCAAGAATTCAAAGTTGCCTAACTGTCACAAGAATGAACAATATTTCATCTACTGAATAAGATTTCATTATTTGCAGCACATGGCCAACAGAAGAAACCCATTGTCACCACATAGGATACTCAGAAAACAGCCACTGATGCAGAAACAAACTGAACCTCACATGGACAGACTATTTAAGATGAAACATTACCAAGCAAAGATTAAAATAAGCTGATCAGATGGAAGTATGTGTAGCTAGATGGAATATGTGTTTCTACAGGTCAACTTCATAACCCAATAACCAAACTACCTCTTAGAAAAAATGCTGGATGATATAGATTCTAATCAGATGGACATACTGTTTAATATGAAAATTTACAGACATACTGTTTAATATGAAAATTTACAAAGTAAAGATTAAAGTATGAGTAGATACTATTAGATGGAATAAGTGATTCTACAGGTCAACTTGCTAACCCAATAACCAAACTACCTCTTAGAAGAAATGCTGGATGATCGAAATTCTACACTGATGAACAGACTGTTTAAGATGAAATATTACTAAGCAAAAATTAAAACAAGTTGATCAGATGAAAATGAGTAGCCAGACAGAATACGTAATACTACACATCTACTTGATAACCCAATAACCAAATTACCTCTTAGAAGAAATGAAAATTTACAAAGATAAGATTAAGGTAAGTCGATTACATGGAAGTATGAGTAGATAGATGGAATATGTGATACCTTAAGTCAACTTGCTAACCCAATAACCAAACTACATCTTAGAATAAATGTTGGATGATTGAGATTCTACTCAGATGAACAGACTGCTTAAGATGAAAAATAATCAAGAAAAATTAAGGTATGTCAATCAGATAGAAGTATTTGTAGCTAGATAGAATGTATGATGATACGGGTTTAACTGCTGATCTAATAACCAAACTACCTCTTAGAAGAAATGCTGGATGATCCAGATTCTACTTCTGTTGCTAGGAAGGAGAAGTAAGCATACGATGGTCGGCAATGTTTAAGATAGTATGGAAACAGCAGTTTTTCAGAATATGCAAATCTCTGGACCAGTTCAGCTTGGGAGAAGTAAGGCAACACTTTACAAGAATCTGAAAAGTAAGAAACATATTTCAAGATTTAAGATAAAACTCATATCTTTTACTTGTTCACTCAGGAACAAAACTTTGAGTCATGTTACATACAGGATGAATGTTACAACATGAAATAAATTATACTTAAGTCTAAACACCAAATACTGAATGTATCTTAGTCTGTACACACAGATGTATTATATTTTTCTATAATATTTTTCTATCTATTTTTCATAACAATACTGATAAGCAAATGATACTCCTATAACTACAAAAAAAAATTAAAGCTGTAATGTTTGGAAATTTCAATGTTGACAAAACTAGTCATTTAATGTTTATATCTGCTTATCTAAAATAATGCCTTTTTGATATTTATGAATCAATGTTAGTGGATGACATCAAGAGATATCAGTTCAGCCATTTACATGTATGTATAACATAACAGTAATTATGCTGTCATACACTGTGCACCAGATTAAAAAACAAAAAATAGTTTCAATCCGAATATTAATAAAAAGCTTTTTTTTGAGCTGACCTTCTCCAGCCACAGAGTTTGACGTCTGCCAACCAAACAACCTCCTTGGGTCAAAAGGTGCATTGCCCTACAATTAAAAAGAAATATTTCATTCATTGGTATTTATCAACATTTAAGGTTCTAATTAAAATTTATTATGACTAAGTATGTGACCTAACATGAACTAAAGACAGTGCAGATGCAGGATTTCCAAAAAAAAAGGGGGCAGGGGGGTGTCCAAATGTGATGGGTGAATAGGACCAGGGGAAAAATAGTTAATTTTCAGGTCCTTCCACTCGCAAAATATATTTTTAAAATAAAAAAATATGTAAAAAGGGGGAGACGGAGTCCTGACCCACTGGAACCCCCTCTGGATCCGCAAATGAAAGATGTAAATAATTAATAAAGTACAAACAAACAAGTAATAAGAAAGGATTGTTAGTTTTATTGTCACTGTTAACAGAAAAACATATTTTGTAATGATGCAAAATAAAATGTCACCTAAAAAATCATAAACCAAAATTTTATTTCCTCAAGGCCCGAGCTTTCGTGTTAAAGTAAAGTTTGTTTTATTTAATGACGCCTCTAGAGCACATTGATTTTTATCTTATCGTCGGCTATTGGACGTCAATATGACATGTATTTAGAGGAAAACTGCTGCCGCCACATAGGCTACGCTTTCCGATAAGAAGCTAGGAGTCTTTTATAGGCACCGTCCCACAGACAGCACAGCACATACCACGGCCTTTGTTTAACCAGTTGTGTAGCACTGGTTGGAACGGAAAATAGCCCAAACTGCAATTGAGTCCACTGAGAAGGATCGATCGGACGACCGACCGCTTCACAGGCGGACACTCAACCGTTTGAGCTATGTCCCGCACCTTGCAGGGGGAGGTATGCAGTGTGCCTTTTCTCGAAAATGGAATGTCGATTTAAATAAAATATTCAAAGTAATCTATAGATTTTAAATTTTATACCAGGGAAAAAATTGAACTGTTAGGTGTTCTTTTTACGTACTGTCACCCCCTCATAAATAACGAGAGTCTCCACTCCTGTAGACAAAAACAGTTATGAGTACGAGTGAGTAATTTTCTGACGTGATTCGAACATACACTGCGACAAGCCCTGTGTTCTCTCTATCTCACTAATCCGCTATTAAACTGGGATTAACGGAGGCGTAAGCTGCAGTATAAACATGATGTAATCTTAAGAAATACGCGATTTGTTATTTTTCAAACATGTAACAATCATAATATAAGTTAAGCCTGTTCATAAACAACACTTTCAATTACAGTCTAACCTAAATTAATAACTTATTTATTTCATATTATAAAATATCTTTGTAACAAAACCAAAAATGCAATACCAGTTAATAAAAATTAATTTTCATTTTGTCTTCTTCAAATCGTCCTACAAAATGCAATTTAAAACGTTTGTTTAATTTTGCGAGCAGCTTAGTATTACGAGAATGGAGATGATAGTATAGGTTATCTCCCGTTGCACCCATGAATATAGAATCAAAAGTAATGTTGAGTTAAGCATGTTTGTGGAGACAAATTAATGTTAACTCTATCTGCTGGTTGATATAGTTTTATGAATTGCAAGTGTGAAATAAAAATATCACTATTACTGGGAGAATCCATATTTATAACGTGATGAAGCACTGTATTCACTTACTAAAAATGCATTTGTATTGTCAAATTAGGTCGGTGCATGTGCGGGGTAAGGGCTACGGATTTGAAACCCCCTGCTTAAATTTTTTTTTTTTTTATTATTATTTTTTTTTTGTGTGGGTTTTTGTGTGTGTGTGTGTGTGTGTGTGTGTGTGTGTGTGTGTGTGTTTTAAAAATGTTTTATATCCTTTTTCTTGATAGCAGATACGTTATACACTGTTGTCCCAATCCCACCCACCCCCTCCCCCCACCCCACCATATATTCCAG
>JAULBS010077824.1:0-19807 GCA_032355785.1 Symmetromphalus regularis
GGCCTTTGTTAAACCAGTTGTGGACCACTGGTCGGTGTAAGTGGTATACACCTACCCACTGAGCCTTGCGGAGCAATAACTCTGGGTTGGAGCCGATACTGAGATTAAAAATCCCATGACTCGACTGAGATTTGATCTCAGTACTTACCAGCCTCGAGTCCGATAGCTTAACCACTGCGCCATGGAGGCCGGTTATATTAATTTTATTTTGTCATTTTTATTTTTACTGTCAATCTGTTTTCATGCATGAATAGTACAAAGAAATTATGATTTCTCAGCTTGGAAGGGACTCTTTGTTCAACTGTTTGTGGAATACTGTCTATTATGAAATCGGGAGCTAAACCTTTCATTATCTTAAACATAGTGCACAGCTTTTTTAATTTACGCCTCGAAGTAAGTGTTGCTAATCCAGTTTCATATTACAAAGACTTTCTAGATGAAAATTTTGTCACACTGGTAATTAAGCTGGCTCTGGCGAGCGGGATCTAGCTCAAACGGTAGCGTGTCACTCTGTGAAGCGGTCTGTCGTCGGATCGATCCTTCTCAGTGGACCCATTTGCAGTTTGGGCTATTTTCCATTCCACCCAGTGGTCAAAAACTGGTTTATCAAAGGCCGTGGTATGTTCTGTTCTGTCTGTCTGTGAGACGGTGCATATAAAAGATCCCTTGCTGCTTATCGGAAGGAGTAGCCTATGTGGAAGCAGCGGGTTTCCTCTAAAAACATGTGTCAGAATGACCATATGTATGACGTCCAATATCCGATGATAAGATAAAATTCAATGTGCTCTAGAGGCGTCATTAAATAAAAAAATCTTTACTTTTATTAATCTGGCTCCTTGAAGTCGTACTTTTTCATTTCTATCTTCATCGGCTAAAGAACACCCATCCTATACTTCCGATGCATATTCCAAAACCGGTCAGATAAAGGTGACACATATTTTAATGTTTGTCGATTTAATAGATATCTGTATTTTCTAAGTACATAAACCATTACTGAATCCGATTTTTAAATGTTATTTTTTTATATGTATAATCAATCCACTTTGCGTTTGCTGAACATTTTAAACCTAAATGTTTATGAGTTTCTGATGTGTTTAATATGTTAGTACCAAATACAAAATTAGATTTTTGATCTACATTGATGATATAAGTCTTTACCAATGGCTAAGAGCGATGCGAGAACAAGCATGCTGAACAACATTAATCATATTTTACATATCAGTGTCGTAGACGTGTTTTATTAACGGCTGGAACAGATAATAAATCTCATATAGGCCGGTGAAGTGAGAATTCATATTTTGGGATATTACAGTGTCGCGAATTTTCCGCAGTATTGGAGTTTAATTTGAACTACTAATGAAACATTTCATGATGGCTATATCAGTTTTGAAACACCATACCTATTATTCCAAACAATAGAGGTGAAATTGTGTGCCATTATGAATTAATAACCTCAAGATTATATGATTTCGTTGAGTGGGGTAAAAATAAGTGTGAAGTCATATAATGGAATATTGCGACGCAAAGTCCTAGATTGCGTATTCATGTATTTCACACAATATTTAAAGTGACAAGACACTAATATATTTTATTAACGTTAGCATGTGTTTAATAGACGCGACAGTAGCTAATTAAAAACGTCCAATGATTGCATTTATTAAAATTGTTTTCAAGAAATGAAGAATCTAGTTACTATAATTAAAATAATGTTTAAGCATTATGTTTTACTACAAGACTTCATCGTGTGAAGAGTGTTCTTGACAAATGTTTAGTTTACGCTAGATGTGAATCGTAAAAAACGTTTGAAATAGTGTTGGAATGATGGCAGTACCTCTCCAAGACTCTTCTACAAACAAACATAAAGAGATAATATTTAACACGGCATGCCCTATGCGACACTGCCTCAAAATGATAAAAATGTCTATTTTCCGATCGGAGATCCAAAAATGTTTCAATTTTATACTGAACAGGTGCGTGGATCGCCCATTTATGTTTCTTCTGTCCGAGCGTCGTAAATCACTAAATGTTTTTTCTCCATGATAAATCAACATATAACTGGTTCTATATATATTCCCAACAAGCAGATCATTGTTATAACGCGTGCTAATATCATATACAGTCCTTAAATTCCACTCATAAAATAGCCTTGCGTACAAATTACTGTAGTAACAAACAGACAATAATATTCGGTCTCACAGACTGAGCCATATCGGTAATGTTAACTTTATATTGAAAAGTGATTCTTAACTGATCTTTTCTATTTAACACCAGGATAACAACGAAAGAAAAAAAAACACGATCATTCCGTGTCTGGACTTTTTATTAATATGATATATACTATGCTATTTCAGTGTTCTACATATCTAACTTTATGTATTTTACATGCTAAATTGAATAAAACTTATTGATTAAATTACATGATGGCCGTCGAAGTAAAGTTTGTTTTATTTAACGACGCCTCTAGAGAACATTGATTAGGCGGGTGTCGGGGGGGGGGGGACCATGCCCCCTTTTTTGGTGGACAACTAATAAAAAAGTCACTACAAATGTTTTTACTGAATAAAAATGTTTTCAGACTTGATGACAAAATAAAGTGACCAAAATCCGGAGAGTTTTCGAAGTATGAGGGGGTTCCTGTATGAACGCTGCTGCCCTTCGGTCACCTACGTTTCAGTGCCACCCCCCACTCTCAAATGCATTCCGCGGACCCTGGATTAGGGCCAGTCAATGACGAATATACAACGTTCTTACCATTCACAGTACTTACTTGTCCCTTGGCAATCACCATGCACAACACGTCTTACCAATACGCTTAACTATGTATACATACTATTTGGTGTTTGTAGTGAAAACAAACCCCAGAGAATGGATTGTAAATTATATTGGACACTGCCGCCAGTTGATAGTACACGAAGACTGCTGACATGTGACATAACCAGCAAGAACCGTGAAGAGCTGGCAATAGGCCTGGATGAAATGGAAACTATAGGCCCCATTTCAAACTACTAATTAAGTATTTTTGTAATCAGTGCTAAAAACATAAGATTTATGTATGGGTATATACATGTACATATAGTGTATATGATTTATGTATGGGTATATACATGTACATGTTGTTTATATGATGTACTAAGGATCCTCCTTGATTCTGTACAATATCAATATTCTTTACCAAAGGCCCAAGGATCCACCTTTGCCTATACCAGGAGGAGTAGGCATCCTCAAAATCGTTGGCCATACCAACTGGCCCACATGCCCCCATCTGTTCTGGCCTGTGTCCAAGCTATATTTTGAATATGAGAACTGTCAACAGTAATATTACATGAATGTGTCCTAAAGGAAACCTTAACCCCAGGCTGAACCCAGTCTAATAACATCTGCCACACGCGGCTTGATGCGTTGTCTACGATCAAAGATATTACACATTGTATTAAGCTTCGGCTTCCTCAATATTATCACAACCAAATGTGAAGAACTAACAATCAGTTCGGATAATATAGCAAGAAAGTTGAACCAAGTGTACGTTTCTATAAATACAACAGATCTCTCATATCTAATTTACCATTAAGGCGGTAACTATTCAATACACTATTTAAAACTTATTTCTTCAAATAGACTATAATCATATTTATATTATAGAAGTAGTGATAATGGATGCCATTTATTGAAATTGGAGTAAGTTGATAAAAGCTCAGTGTTCATTTACCAGTACATTCAGCGTCATCACCAACAGTAAAGTTTGTTTTATTTAACGACACCTCTAGAGCATATTGATTTTAATCTTATCATCGGCTATTGGACGTCATACATATCGTCATTCTCACATATATCTTTAGAGGAAACCCGCTGCCGCCACATAGGCTACTCTTTCCGATAAGCAGCAAAGGGTCTTTTATATGCACTTTCCCACAGAAAGGACAGCATATACCACGACTTTTGATGAACCAGTTTTGGGTCACTGGTTGGAACAAAACTAAATGTGAAGAACTGACAATCAGTTCGGATAATATAGCAAGAAAGTTGAACCAATTGTACGTTTTTATAAATACAACAGATCTCTCATATCTCATTTACCATTAAGACAGTAACTATTCTATACAATATTTAAAACTTATTTCTTCAAATACACTATAATCATATTTATATTATAGAAGTAGTGATAATGGATGCCATTTATTGGAATTGGAGTAGGTTGATAAAAGCTCAGTGTTCATTTACCAGTACATTCAGTGTCATCACCAACAGTAAAGTTTGTTTTACTTAACGACGCCTCTAGAGCATATTGATTTTAATATTATCATCGACTATTGGACGTCATACATATTTTCATTCAGACATATGTCTTTAGAGGGAACCCGCTGCCGCCACATAGGCTACTCTTTCCGATAAGCAGCAAGGGGGATTTTATATGCACTGTCCCTCAGACAGGACAGCACATACCACGACTTTTGATGAACCAGTTGTGGATCACTGTTTGAAACGGAAAATAAACCAAACTGCAAATGGGTCCACTGAGAAGGATCGATCCGACGACAGACAGCTTCACGGGCGGACATTCTACCATCTGAGCTACATCCCGCTCCAATCACCAACAGATGACCGGCAGTAGATAACAATACCTTTCTGATATGGCCAGTGTATTCACACATTTTCAGTGTATTCACATATTTTCAGTGTATTCACACATTTTTAACTTAAAGAACCTATCAAGACATTGTAATTTTGTTTATGATATGATATGACAGGAGCGCATACTGAATTATCGATTACACCTGTGCCTGATGATCCTATAAATTGTCTTCGTCTTTTATTCACTTTAATAAAACATATTTTCATTGCTTATAATACTATAAAGTATGGTAAAAATACTCGTTTCCTTTGTGAAAGCATATCCATAGAGAACTTGATAATTAATCATCATACAGATATAGCTAAACACTGCATGCATTCATCTATGCCAATGCTGGACCTAACTGAACAAAGCTGTTGACAAAAATGCCGTGGCGTTTAAACAGCTCATCACCGAGTGACCAAAGTAATGAAATATGTAAAAGCATACGCTGTAAATCAGCCAGCTGAAGGGCTATTTCGCTTCACTAAATTAATAATAACAATTAACAGAAAATTAATAGTGTCATGTTGATTCGCCTGACTGGGTGATTTTACACTGGATCTCCTGCAGTCAATCAGTAAGAAGTATTTCACAGTCAATGAACAGGCCACGAGTATTAACTGGCAAAATCTCATGGGTTTTGTAGTTAACTGTCGCCGTTATATGCATTTTGAGGTGTGTCAATGAACAGGCCACGAGTATTAACTGGCAAAATCTCATGGGTTCTGTAGTTAACTGTCGCCGTTATATGCATTTTGAGGTTTGTCAATGGATAATTTTGGTGCGGAAGTTAAATTTAAAACAGTTTGAGAAAATTCGCGTCAATGTTAGTGAATTCTGATATAATTAAAGTCACTCTGAAGCCAGTTTGAAGGAACTTGTGTGAAATTGATCTTTATCAATTTGATAAAGTCAATTTAAAAGTCACTGAGGAAGTTGTGTGTTTATTATTTCTGATATTGTTAAATTCAATTTAAGAACACTAACACTTTAAACTCCGCGGCCAACTTCTCGGCAAACATCTCGGCAAACACCTCGGCATTGTCGATAGCCGCGCTCAATTTTAGGGGTTGTACTATTGGAAGTTCGCACCCACTCACCTGCTAGACTGGTTTTTATGTTTTTATATTAATTTATAAACGTTATGTGATAGAAGACGATGCTAACTAGGTAAACTGTTCCCGAGCGCTCGCTCTTCTGAACTGGTTATGGGTTACGGAGTGATTGAGAGTTATTTAGGTTACGAAAACTGCCGAAGACTCGCTGTATACGTTACTGTACAATTGTGCTACGTTTAAAATCGAAATCAAACTTTGCTAAACAGCATTGGTAGATAGTATAGGATCAATAAACGCGTTTGCTCTCAAGAACATTTTGATGTAAGTTTAATTCTTGATTTAGTTGACATACCCTTTAATTAGAGATTTTGTTGGGCTTTTAGAATGAACGTTTAAGAATGATCTCACATGGCCATATTTATATGAACAAAAATCATCCAGATAAATATTCAGATTGTTTTGTTTCCGTTACCCTTAATTCTCAGAAATGTATGAATGGATTCTAATTAATGTCTGCTTACAATTTCTCGTGTATTTGTATGTTTATTGAATTGAACACCATAAAGTGATGAATTCGTTGCATTAGTTTCAGTTAGATTTTCAATATATTCAAGACTTGCTATAGCATGACTTGTGATTTTGGATGGGGATCTAACTAAACGGATGAGGCAATGAGGCAATTGCCTCACTATATTTTTTTGCAGAAAAAAAAGAAGTGATTAATATTATAAAAGTTGATTAAAAAACGAGAAACAACTAGCATTGCCTAACTAGAAAAAAGACCGAAGCTACGCCAATGGGATGGCGGGCCTATTCCAAATAAGGCTTAAGAGGTGGCAGAACCTCCATCTCTTTTGACATGTAGCAAGACCCCTGCTTTTTGCAGTTTGCAACCTATTCATATTAACTGATATCAAAAGGAAATTTACCTCAAATGATTCCATAAAATGTGAACTGTGATTAGCTGTGTTTTATTAACTAACATATCGAAGGTCATGGCGCGTCTGACTGACGGATGATTTCCGAGCGTGCCACAAACAGTGTAACTTTTCTTTGGGGAAAACAACAACAACAACAACAACTATGTTAGAATGTTAAAGTTACAAGGATAATATTTTGAAGACGTCAAAGGCAAAACGATCAGGATCGCATTGACGTCAAACTGAGAAAAATGATAATGAATGATATCACTTTGATTGTTTTACTATAGACAGTCATTTTTTGACCTCGTATTTGAGATGGACTCTGATCGTTCTGCATGTAAAAGGACATTTGAAAAGCAGCATCTTCATACGCAAAAATAGATGGCAGTATCAGGTCAAATTATAGAAATGTATGACCCTGATCGTTTTGCCGTTGAATTCTTCATTTGTTATTTAGTTGAAATATTATAGATCACAATTTCATGGTCATTGTGGATCAGGTGGTCGTGATTCATCATAAATAATAAAGTGCTCTTTGTAGAGAACATCACAATTAGTTTACTAATTAGTCTGAAGACGTTTCCATGTTTCTGAGGATAATGGAATTTTGGTGGCAGCAATGGTAAGATGAAGCCGTTCATCCAGTCAACTGTCACTTTCGAGTTCAAACAGACAGAACGTTTTCTTTCAATATTAAGAACACATTGGTCACATTACAGCTTAGTTTGTGCAATTAATAATTCCTGAGTTTAAATAACTGAATTTAGCAGTGACTATTCTGGTGACTACTCGGGCTATACTACGGATACGAGTCTGTACAAAATTAACTAAAATAACAAATCCACATTAGTCGCTTCTAAATATGTATTTCTTGAATTCTTTCATGTTACTCCTGCTAAAATAACTTAATTTTAATGACAAATGCATGTTTTCGGTGATGAATATTTTCTATACAACTTGTTCTATACAAACTATTTCTCTACCCTATGATAACCTCCAATTTAGCTGGATGCAGCTGTTATGTATAAACACACAGTGATCCAATAATTATTTTAATTTGTTCAGCAAAAATTAAGTCGATCATGGTCAAATTGGATAAAAAAAAATCAAAAACATTGGCAATAAAACCATCAACTACAACAGATAATTATGTTGGCAATGTGGTCTTCATTTTTAAAGTTACTTGACGTCCAGAGAAAAATGTCTAAAACGTCATTTTCGCCATACATTGAAAAGGTAGCCACCTTTATAAACATGACCATTTATGAGTTTTACAAATGAAACAAATTATAATAGCGTGCTTCAGTGATTACATTATATACTTTCAACACGTATACAAATACCACTTGCGTTTAATGATCATTTTACCCGCTGGAATATACACTAGATTAATCCACATCCACGACAATTATTCACGACACGAGTCCAGTGAACATGAATGAACAGGAAAATTAAAACAGAGACGCTTTTGAATACGGTAATGCCTCTGCCAACTTTATTTCATGGTATTTACCAGCCAACCAAGAGAAATTAAAAGCCCTCTGTTTACATAAATGCCAACTTTCAGCACTGTATGCACTTTCTAGTTGCAGAATGTGCAATTCTGAAACAATATTAATTCATTTCATAAAATAATGTCGCGTCAAAGTGATAATGTAGTAAAGGTACATGCACTGTAATCCACTTTTAGTCAAACGTATGTACTGAGTACAAGTTAATACGTGATTCATCTGTACCTCACACATTGAATTACGCGTAGCTGTCTAGTGTAGAATATCATTAAAGTCTAGTCGCGATGCTTGAACAAGTTCTTACCGGTCATCTGGCTGCAATTAGTTGCAGAAACTCATCACATGATTGTCTAATAGGCAAAAGACCAGGTGACGCAGACCATGTAATATGTACTCAGTACGATTTCTCTCCTCACATCGTTTATTGTCTCCTCAGCCAAGGTTAATGTACCGACCCCGGTGGAACAGAGGTTAAGCCGTCGGACTGGCGACTGGTAGGTACTGAGATCAAATCTTAGTCAAGGTATGGAATATTTAATCACTGTATCAGAGTGCTTCGTAAGCTCGGTGAGTAGGTGTATACAACTTGCATCAACCGGTGGTCCACAATTGGTTTATTAAATGCTGTGGTATGTGCTATCGTGTCTGTGGAATAGTGCATATAAAAGATCCCTTGCTGTTTATCGCGGAGTAGCCATATTAGTGTCTCCAACTAACACTAACTTCTGTCCTGGACAGACAGTACAGGAAATTGAACTGTGTGCCCAGGACAGCGTGCTTGAACCTTAATTGGATATAAGCACGAAAATAATTACAACGAACCAACCAACCAACCAGGTTAACGTACGGCACACCATATTGGATGATAAAGTGATAACAAATATAAAATGATTATAAAACTAAAAGTTCCGTTCCAATATCTTGCATAGTAAAGGTTGATACGTTCACACTCAATAAAGCAAGCAAAGCTAAACAAGTGAGACTATCAAGGTAATCACAGGCAAGACACACCAGCGACGATCTGACAAACCAAGTGTTTACTTATACGGTTTACATCTTGTTTTAAAGCAGGTAATGCGGCATTCACACAGTGCCGATTATGGCTCCCGTTTGAGATCAGACATCACTACGACACGAAAAGTGAAAAAGACGGATTACTATCGTCAATGATTTGGAATGTCCTATCATTGTCTGAACACAGTCGTATACGTTCGTAAAAGAGTCCTACTGATCGGGAATGTCCTATCATTGTCTGAACGCAGTCGTATACGTTCGTAACAGAGTCCTACGGATCGGGAATGTCCTATCATTGTCTGAACGCAGTCGTATACGTTCGTAACAGAGTCCTATGGATCGGGAATGTCCTATCATTGTCTGAACGCAGTCGTATACGTTAGTAACAGAGTTCTACGGATCGGGAATGTCCTATCATTGTCTGAACGCAGTCGTATACGTTCGTAACAGAGTTCCACGGATCGGGAATGGTCCTGAGAGGTCGGCCAAGCACTTCCGACTGTTAGGTGCGTCCCGTAATAATCGGGAAACTCAGCCGATTTTGTCTAGTCGGGTTACAATCGTGACTATATCATGACAGATTCTGCTGTATCGGATCAAAATCATAACAGTGTCCTCTGTTGTCTGGACGGTGTCCTGTGGATCGGGACGATGTCGTGATGAACGGGCATGATCTGGAGAACTGCTGAGACTGGAGTGAAAATCAGCCGTTTCGCACTATTCTTTTAATGGACGTGACTATCGCGTTATTAACGGTTTTCTGACGGAATTCTTCCGTCAGCGTCAGTTCGCAGTCCGGTCACTGTCTAATCTCTGTCAGATCGTATTCGGGAGAATCGGAACGCTGTCGGAACAGATTCGGTCGGTTTTTATCATGCGAGAGATACAAATCGGATCAGAATCGGATTGAGAACAGGATAATCGAGACGAATTCGATTGGAAACGGCTGAATCGGGACGCTTCCTGAACAATATCTGATTGTTATCGTGATTAAATAAATGTTTTTACAAATTTTAATAAACTTTCATTTTCCCGCCACGAATCACAGGATCTTGATCAGATTTTTGACAAATTTTAATCGGGAATGGTCCCATGAAGGGCGGCAGTAAAAATCCTGAATGTGTGACTGAGGCTTAAGATATATTATATTAATATAGTCATCATTTAAAGAAAATTGCATATATAATTATGTATTTTATAAAACAAGGAGTATGGCAATGAATTTCAATATATTTTTAATTGTTAATGTTTAATTCCCACAAAAAAGATCCACAAATGGATAATATCAAACATGTAGGATGTGCATACATTTATACTTTATGTAAATTAATTCAAGTCAAGTTATAATTTGATAAATTTCAGTAGTTGAGAACTTCAGCCATTCTTTAAGTAGACCTAGCAGCAAACCTAGAAGATTGTTTGACATATCTATGCCAATATAAACCATCTATACAGGCGCGGATGCAGGGTTTCAGAAAGGGGGTGTCCAAATGTGATGGGTGAATAGGACGCTGGAAAAAATGGTTAAGTTTCATGTCATTCCACCCGTAAAATATATATTTTAAAAATTAATAAAAAATTAAAAATAAAGGTGGGGGTCCGCACCCCCTCTGGATCCGCTACTGCAATGGAACTGAAATAAAAGATGTAGCAGCAAACACAGAAGATCGTTTGACATATCTATGCCAATATAAACCATCTATGGAACTGAAATATCAGATATGTTTACAGTCTAGAAATGAAACACCAAACATCTATAACTCTTTCTCGTTAAACAGCGGTTTTCCTACATCTAGAAAAATAGCAAATTGTCTCCAGGTAGAAAGTGATCTTATACAGCTTGTAGCATTCTAGAGGGAGCTATCACATTAATTGAATATTCGTAACCCTCAAGGCTGTTTTGTGTGTTGGAGACATATGTGATAATGAGTTGTGAGTTACTATTATAAAATGTAGTTATTAGATAAATATTTCATTAGAATCATCCTTTTGCAATTATCAAGCTGTCTCTAAGGATATGTTAGCCTTTGATTTCAGAAGTATCATGGCACACTTGTCAAAACATAAATATGCAGCAGTAATTACCCAAGTTTTATTATTTATATGTTATTATATAAACATTAATTACAACATAACGTAGTTTAGTAGATTTAAACCTACTGCATTCAAATATGACCATGATCTTATCCCCTTGTCTATAAATAACTAACAATTTAAAATCCTTAATGTCAAACTAACGTCTCAGATCACTATAAAACACGTACAGAGTGAGTGAACTGTGATACAACTCAATAAGAGATAAAATCAATAGTAATATTAGCAGTACTCCCAACAGTAATCACTGATCCTGAACCTCGTGTTCGGCAACTTACTGAGTGATCTAAACGATGAAATTTAAATAATCTTATAATGTGGAGTATAATTCAATAACATGAATGAAATTATCGATGATTAATGCCAGCCAAATGATTTATACAATATACTGATTTCCATAGTCAACTATACCTAATCCAGTAACCCATATGTGCAGGAGCGTCTAGAGCACGGTAGACACCGGGGCTGGATGCTGCACGGGGCCCCTAGTGACATTAGACAAAGGACAGATTTCTCGTTGACAGTTCAACCTCGATTCTTAGTTTAAATTGTGTCCACACATGTTAAAAGAATGGTTGAACTGTAGATCATGGCTGAAACATCAACGAGAAACTGGACCTTAATATATTTATTTTATATAACTTTACGGGCTCTTGTGCGTTCACAGGCCCCGGGGCACTTGCCCATGCTGTCCCCCTCCCCCCTCGGTGGTCCTGTATATGTGTGGCAACCACAATACGTCTTACAGTTCCCAGGTTTTAATTTTGGGATTGCGGTATCTAGTACATCAAGTTTCTATTGATTTAGACTGCCTTAACAATTGGGAAAGTTAGTACGACAGTTCTCATGGGCACAGCATTGTAATAATTTATTGTATCTTTGAGTTACCTCTGTTGATAGAAGATGCTTCGGTACCATTATATTATAGCAAACGGGTTTCCATACGAAACAAGACATAGATGAATACTGCATACATCAACTGACCCATTAACCCATTAAGCCCCAAACTATGTTCATGCAGATGGATGATCAAACCACATAGAAAACTGATATGGTTAATTAGTCTTTGCATGTTCATCAGCTTTTCAGGGAAATGATGGAACTTTAAGTTGCAAGGTTATAATGGGATCTATTACTACATCATAATTGTACTAACGCAATTAAAGGTTATTGGTCTAAAATCCAAACCACAAGTGTTAGCGTGTGCTAGTAATAAAAAGGAACTAGTCACAGAACATTTCAACACCCTCGTGGCTTTGTGCACTCATTAATTACTATTTAACGAGTGATGACAAGATGTAATGGTGCCTTTTGGAATCGATGCAGGACATATACAGAACTTTTCTGTCATTTGTATTTATACATTTCGTTTTGCAGCTTAAAAACGGGTTATCAGTGTTTGTTTAAGATTATAATTATGTTTGAACTGGTATTTTGATATTACTCAGTGTTATTTAATTATCACATATGATGTACATACAATATTGCCTTCAATAAATACGAATTGTTTGTGCTTAGCAATGTTCTTCAGTGTTTTGAAATATAATGCTCTTAATTTTGTTCACATTGTACTTTCAGGTGTGTTGCTTTTGAATTCTACCCCCTACCACTCGGCAAAAAACCCCGACAAAACTGAGTACAGAGCTGTGACCAAGTTTCTTGATGGCAAGAAACCAAATAGTATCCATAAACACATATGTTCTGTCTATGATGATTGTGCCACATCGTATGCTGTAGTCAAAAGATGGGTCAGGCAGTTAGGAACTTATAACAGCTCTGAACTCAATTTTATCCATTTTTGCTGAGTGGTATGGGATACCTAGTGGTAGAATTCAACAGTAACACACCTGAAAGCAAAATATGAACACATTATGTTTCAAAACACTGAAGTACATTTCTAAGCACAAAAAAGCTATCTTTTCGGAAACTGGGCGAGGCCAAAAACATTTTGAAGTGCCCTCGTATTGAATTTAAACAAATGGTCCATAAATGAAAGCTAGCTTGTTTATTAGCAACAAACCTAATGTATTTTAAGGACCACTGCCTATAACCATCGCACTTAACAGTTAATACCAGATACATGGATAGCGACAAAAGTAATTATTAAATCTTCATAGATCTAAGACCCAAGTGATCCCATTCAGTTTTCTATGAGACGTGTTAATAGGAGTATCTCACGAACAAAACAAATACTTCATTGCTTATAGCTTGTTCTTTAGATTGACAAAAATCCCGAAAAAATCCCCATAGAAAATGGTTGTTATGGTTTTTGGTTGAGTATGGAATACATATTATATGACGTTGACCTGCTTATTCCACAAATGCTGTATTTTGAGTTTTTGACCGTTTTCATTTTTATAGAAAGAGCTAGCAATTTTGTTCACGAGTATTATTATTTCACTTCTAATACGGATCTTAATATAATCTATGATTTATTTCTGACATTTTAAGCATTCATCAATCTTGACCTTTCATGTAAAATATATAACATTTGTCCCTACATACTTAAAACATTTTTTATTGGATTCATGAAAGCTTAAAATGTCACAAATAAATCATCTAGATCATATTTATATATCTATTACATGTGACATAATGAACATAAAAATTATTTAGAAAGATTGAGGCTATTTTGTTTTTGGGCACTTAAAATCTCATTATAGAACCAGCACTATAGCAGTTTTACAATCAGAAGGTCCAAATCATAAAAAGGTGTGTATCATATCCAATACCCCTTCCGGAACAAAACAAAACACTTTACAATTCAAAATTCTTTCAAATCATTTATGTATTGACTATGCCATCAAAATTAAACCCATTTGCAGTTTCGGTTATTTTCCATTCCAACCAGTGGTCAATAGCTGGTTAATCAATTGCCGTGGTATGTGCTGTCCTGTCTGTGACCATATGATTGACCTCCAATAGCCGATGATAACATACAAATTAATATGCTTTAGGTGTTGTTAAATAAAACAAACTTTACTTTTTACACCATCAAAATGTAAATTTTGTTGAGATCAATCATTTTAAATCATGAATTACCTTAGAGTGTCTAGAAAATGATGTCTGATGATTACCTTACTTCGTTTTTTCCAGAGACTATAATCATGATACAGTTGGCAACAGTTCATTAGTATGGAGGTTTGAGTGGGATGGATCCTAGAACAAATGGTTTTTCAGCCTAAAGCTCTAGCACCAAGGTGATATTTGCTTCTGGAGTGGGATGTAGCTCAAACGGTAGCGTATCTGCCTATGAACTGGTCGGTCGTCGGATCGATCCTTCTCTGTGGACCCTTTGCAATTTGGGTTATTTTCATTTCCAACCAGTGGTCGACAACTGGTTCATCAAAGGCCGTGGTATGTGTTGGCCTGTCTGTGGGACGGTGCATATAAAAGACCCCTTGCTACTTATCGGAAAGAGTAGCCTATGTGGCGGCAGCGGGTTTTCTCTAAATACATATGTCTGAATGACCATATGATTGACGTCCAATAACCGATGATAAAATATAAATTAATGTGTTCTTGAGGCATCGTTAAATAAAACAAACTGTACTTTTTGTTAGACGTTAGTTATTGGGATTTGTTTTTCACTTTTACTTTAAGCAAAATGTTACAGTGACATTGACTTCTCACTACTGCTAACAAGTTGGCGACTTGAGCAAACTTTCGGCCAAAAAAAAAGCCCCATTTCGCAAGCTAGATTAGTGCCTGATTTGGTTACAGTGATTGTGCGATTACAACTGAGCATATATGCAGAAGTTTAGCCCCCTTAATAGACCGGAAACTGATTACTCCAGGATATATATAACTATAAGTTTAAACTTTAAATTAAAGTTAATATAAATAAAACTGAATAACAGAATCCAGCAATAACATTACAGGTTGCACACAACCATAAATTTTGTACATTTCTAACAGCACGTATTAACTTAAGTAATAATACCATTATATTTGATAGAAGTCTCTATGATTCTCTTGTTCTTTTTTGGACCAAATAAGGGATTAAAGATTTTAGAGTGTGATTCAAACTTAGTACCAACATGTCTTAAGCATTCTGACCCAACTATTAACAAAACAAGTTAACGCTGATTTGGCCAGATAAAAATCTTTTCTAGTTTAGCATCCTCGCCTGACCCGAGAAATGTCCCCGACCTCCAAATATATATATTTTTTCAATAAAGCCTTCTTATAAAGTATTAAAACTCTCAAAACAACATTTTCCTGCCTATTATAGTGATTGCACAATCACTGACGAATGTCATCCTGGGACAAAGTACAATAAAAACATTGTACATTGTCAGGTTAAATACATGTACTTGAGCTTTCATTTGGACAAAGATTTTATAGTAATTTTAATGTTTTCTTGTTCAATTTCTAGCTAGAAAGTGTCTGTGGTCTTCTATCATGCCTTCTGACTATGAATACCATGGTTAGTTTTCTCCTTCCTGCAATCCGCCATTCTACATACAAAATATAAATTAAAATCTCCCTCCCTACCTGGAAAAATTGAAACAGGTGGATGCTAAACAAGTATCTTTTTATATGGCCTTATTGAAATTTGTCTTTTCTTTGAATATTGGTTTTCTTTCTTCAGTTTTCGTATTCCTGGAGTGACAGGTGTCCTGTGCACAGATGAACATGGCTTGTGTTTAGCAGGTAAGTGCAAAGAACCTTAGTAGTACAGTAAAACCTCGATTTATCGCCCACCCCTCCCCTGCATTTAACGCCAACCTCTCGTATCGCCAACTTTCTTCCAAATACCATTTGTTTTCTTTGTTAATTCCCTCTATTTAGCGCCACCCTCACTATCGCCATCCGCCAAACATGTTTTTGAACAAAACACATTTTATGTGTTACCCTCCCCTCGATTGTATTGCCAATGCTTCAATTAGCTGTAATCAAGCGTCTTGACAGGTGTATATTGGCTTTAATTAAGCTCATCAGGAGTTGTTTCTTTAATGATTGACAACACCACTGTGATAGTTAGTTGTCATTGCAGTAATTCTGCAGTTCAAAGAAGTAGCGGTACAAGACAAAAAGCCGCTCTGATGACAGTAATGTTTGGTGGCGCATTCTTGGCACCCTCACTTTAACGCCAACTCAATATAATGCCAAAATCAAATTGGTATGACAGTAGGCGGTAAATCGAGGTTATACTGTATATATTATTTTTCATAAATTATCGGATGCCTAAACTAATTCACTATTATGACCTGATATGGTTTAAAATTGACAGGAAGGATGAATATGAAAAAAAAGTTTAATATTTACCAGTCAATAGATGCATGCTTTGTAAAATGTCTCAAGAACATGTTTAATCCATTGTAATCAACACATTCAATTTAACATCCAGTTATTTCCATTTATTATAGAAATTAAATTTTGTTTTCATTTATTTAAAAATAAATATATGATTAATATAACAGCATGTTTTTGTCTTTTAGCAAAAGGAACAGCAATGAAGCAATCAGCAGGACCCATTTCCACACTGGCTAGACAAGCCAGCGAAGTGATCTCTCAAGCAGGAAGCAGTCCAGTTGTCTGTATTGAATCAGAAGCTGGGTGTGTTCTTTCAAATGTTACAATCTTTATTTAACAACATTCAGCTGTTTGGTGAAACATGACAATGTTTAACAACACCCCAACACACAAATTAAAATAGCTTTTTGGTGAAACATCACAATGTTTAACAACACCACAGCAAACAAATGAAAATAGCTATTTGGTGAAACATTACAGTGTTTAACCACAACACAGCAAACAAATGAAAATAGCTATTTGGTGAAACATTACAGCGTTTAACAACACTCCAACACACAAATTAAAATAGCTATTTGGTGAAACATTACAGCGTTTAACAACACACCAACACACAAATTAAAATAACTATTTGGTGAAACATTACAGCGTTTAACAACACACCAACACACAAATTAAAATAACTATTTGGTGAAACATTACAATGTTTTAACAACACCATAGCAGACAAATTAAAATAGCTATTTGGTAAAACATTTTAGTGTTTAACAACAACAACACAACAGACATTAAAATTGGCTTTTGGGTGAAACATTACAGTGTTTAACAACACCACAGCAGATATATTAAAATTGGGTGAGATGTTACAGTAATAACCAAAAAAATAACTTATTTGGCATACTGGTAATTATCAATGTACTCTTATGAAATGGATTAAAATTGACAATATTTTCATTAAAAATATTCAATAGTTTATCAGTATTTTCATTGTAATAAGTTATTGCATTTATCATTTATTATGACAATTCTCAATTATCAACATTTTCAAATTGTACGCTTTATGTGTAAGGAGGTAAAATCAAGATCATGATGCAGATTTAAATTAATCATTAAAATATTGATTGAAATCTCACACAATATTTTAAGCATACTGATTTAGTGGAGAGATAGTATGTTGGGGATGGGGGTCGGAATATCCATATGCCCTATATGAATAGTAAATGTTGATTGTGGAAGACCCCATACAAAGTGTATTGTATATGCGATATTTATTGTTTTAATAATATTATATTTGTATTATAGGTGTGTGCTGGTGAAAAATGATGCTGGGTTGACCGTAGCTGTATTCAAGTCATCATGATGTTGGCGTTCTCGCGACTACTTATGACATGTTGTATGAAAGATGTGACAGTGCCTGTCTACAGTCTACACCTATATGTGTTACTTTATTAAATAGTAACAAAGTTACAAGATTAAACATTTAAATGATATCAAATTAAGTGCATGTTCAGAAATAGTTGTGGGGAGAGTAGTCATAATGTATGACATCTGCCCTCAAGGAACAGGATATAATATATTGGTGGGGAAAAACAACAATCCAAAATCTCTACTTTATGACAGTGTGCTATTGTTTGCAATTGTTGATTGTTATTGTTGTTTAAAAATAAATAATATAAAACCGACAAGTAAAATACTCTTTGGCCAAGGAACTAGCTTTGGCATTGGTTGTACCACAAGGGATATTAACTTGCAGAGTATGATGTATAACAGAAAAATAAAATAACAAAATTTGTTTACTTGTTTTTAATTAAGCTGGATAATTGCTAAAGGACTAGTACATTCAAACACCTTTGTGGCTATCAAGTCCTTTCAGTGGCATAGCATGGGCAGTGCCATAGGGGCGGTTGCCCTGGTTGCTTAATACTTAGGGGCACAAAATTTCAAAAGAAAAAAAAAATAGTAAGAAAAAGTAACATTCTATTAAGTTTTTCAGTATGACAGAGCAAATAAATGTTACTACGTAATATTTTCAGGCGATTTTAAATAAATGTAGTATACTAACATAAAATGCATTTACTTTAATTATATCGGTATTTTCTTAAAATACAATATATGTGCTTGGGGGGTAAACCTAGGCATCCATGTGTCTGTAATGCATAATATGTGGTGCGTAAACAAAGATTCGCATAGGATTTAACTGAAGCGCTTCCATGTGCATGTAATGCATGATGCGTTAATTCTGTGACTTCTCGGTGATCGTTGGAATATGCACCACATAGCTAAACGGACACAGGAAGTAGGGAAATCTATGGCCAGAGTGATAGAAAATTAAATTTGGCAAACACCTGGACTCCATACCAGTCAGGTCACCGGGTTTTTGTTTTTTCTAGATCCGCCTGTGTACAGAGCAAATTTAGTGGGGGTATATATAATATATTAAATACTAATACTTAAAATAGAAATAATAACTACCATATGTTTGGGAGAGAAACGAGATGAAGATAGGAAGACGGGGAAATATTGTTTGTTTATTAACGACACCCCAACACTTTATTCGGTGTCTGACATGTATTATGTGACACATGGTCTTTAAAGGAAACCCACTACCACCACATTGGTTACACTTTTCTGATTAGCAGAAAGGGATATTTTATATGTGCATTCCTAAAGACAGAAGCACATACCACGGCCGTTGATAAACCAGTTGTGGACCACTGGTCGGTGTGGCTTAAACCTACCCACTGAGATTATAGTGCGTCTTTTTATTAGTCTGTGTAGCACATTCTTGCTTACAATAAGCGAGTATGATACAGGACGGGAAGGAGGGGCATTCCTACCCCCCCCAATAATCTACGGTGCCCTTTTTTTTCGTACAATTTTATTTGTTTCATGTCATGTAACTTATTTATTTAATACGTCCTGTAGCTTTTAAAGATTAGCATGTGATAAATTTATTGAATACGTTGTAGGCGCCCTTCAAATGACTGATTATGCCCCTATTCAGTCTTGCCCCATCAATATTTAAACGTCTGTGCCGGCCTTGAGATATAAAATGGTTGTCCCGCATACGTGTATTTTCGAAAGTGATTCACTGGCTTGATTTTTGCCGCAGATTGTCATTTGTTCTATCAGTAATATGGACTTGAAGTTAAAATATTTTAACAAAGATTTGAATAGTGTTTCTGTTCAGCCAGGGCCCTCGAGAGGAAAAAAATGTGCTGGTGCGACACCTTTTGCAGGGCCCCCGGCCCCCCCCCCTCCCCCATTTTCCAACACTAGTCATATATGTAGATGATTCATTTGCACTATACATGTATCTATGACAGTTGGAACTAT
>JAULBS010077835.1:0-15139 GCA_032355785.1 Symmetromphalus regularis
ATAATCAATTTAAATACCTACTAAAGGTAGGTATATGTGCAAAATATTGAATCAAAATATTAATATATAAAATAAATAAAAATTAAAAGTGTATCCTTTCTTTTGGGCGCCAGTATATATATATATATTTTATAAATACCATAAATGCACTACTAAAATTAGAAATGGCATGGTTACAAGCAAACATACATGTGTAGTTTAGGTAGTGGGTGGATTAGGGTTTGGCTGGAATGCAGATGTCAGTGTTCTTCAGAAATAATCGTAAAACTATACAATGATCGCAAGAGAATCGCGAACTCCTCATCCTCCCCTCAAAAATAAATAAATAAAGGAATGAATACTCGAAATACTTGAAAATTTCGTTTTGATTTGGATAATTATGTTATTCAGATACCAGGGAATCGTCTGTTTTATAAAATAATTAGGTAAACCACAACCCTTTAAAATTTCTGGATCCGCCTCTGAGGGAAAATTAATTAATTATTATTATTATTAAACGCGTAGTCCCACGGACCCTTGACCTAATTAATTTCAAAACAAAGAATTAATTTTAAATATAAACATTTGATTTGTCCTAAGAAATACTTCATTCAATTTACATTACCACCGTATCTCGCTTATTATCAATATTTTAAAAACACGGACAAATAAATTGAAAAAAATAACGTGTTTTTCTTTCCATTGAAGGTGTGACGTATATATTTCGATTCACGTGACGGGTATTCCCCCGTTAGCCGTTATTTTTGTAGCTGCAAAAACATTTCGTATCAATTTATTTCGCTCCATGAGGGTATTGACGTTTAAATGTTAAAAAAACTTCATTCGACTCGACATGGAATTCTCTATACTATGGTTTAGTTAAAATGTCTTGCGTGATATGAAAACGAGATCTAGTATAACAAATGCATGTAAGTTTTATTTTTAATCAATATTTAGAGCACATAGCCCCTTAAATTCCGTAGGACTAAGCCTTTAATATATGTTTGTAGGTGTATGTGTGTGTGGAGGGGTGGGGGTGTATGTGTCTATCTCTCTATATTATAAGCTATATATTTGCGCTGGGTGACATATATCTCAGGTTCCCACTATCGGATCCAGCGCGTCCAGGGGGTCAGGACACCCTCTTTTATCGACGTTTTTTTTTATTTATTTTTTTTTACCATTTTACGAGTGGAAGGACGTGAACATTTACCATTTTTTCACCTATTTCTATTCACTCATCACTTTTGGACCCACCTTTTTCAGAAATCCACATTTGGACACCCCCACACCCCGCTTTCAGTATCCTGCATCCGCGCATGGGTTCCCAACCTTTTTTCATCCTGTTTACTCCTGGCCACTTTTCGAAAACTAGTTTACCCCCACCCAGTTTTGTTCAGTATATCATAAAGTAACCAACAAAGGGGAAGTTTTAAATACTGTTATTAACATTATTTTAGTTTTAATAATAATAATTATTATTATTATAATAATGTTAATTGAAAGCATTTTTTGCATTTCAGTTTTCAATATCCAATAGAGTTAGCTCCTCTTGTTGCTATGTTATGTTTACGTCAACGTCTGACTTAGATATCTTTGGAAGAATTTTTTTGCTGTTTTATACTTTAAGTTTCTTTAAAATTATTTTGAAAATGAAGTGATCGTGACATATTTCATTATGTTTTCAGCATTTTTAAATAATAGTCATCTTTTGTTGTTTTATTGAACAATTATTATTTTATTTTTGGGTGCTAAGATAAACGTTATGTCATTGGATACCATGTTTTCGAACAGGGAATATTTTCGAATAGCAATTTTATTCACGATTTCTCGCAAACTAATTGGGAATGTGCCGTAATTTGTTTGCCAGTTTGTCAAGAATATGAAGAACAACAGACGAAAATGAGAAGTGTGTGCAAATATTTGTATTATAAAACCTTTTTTTTTTATTTTCTTTTTTTTTATTGGAGGTTGTTTGTTTTGTTTAGGTCAAAGTAAAGAAAACACGTTTTCTATCACTGTTTTGAACCTTATAAATATAAAATATGCTTTCAATTAATATAGAGATACAAATATAAAACAACAATATAAACTATCGAGACTCCAAACTACGTGCGGCTTAACGGTAAAATGCATGTACGATTCCTACAAAACAGAAAGTAATTTTTTAAGAACGACCAGTTAAATACAACATATTTTAATAAATTAATTAACTAAATATTAAATACACTGATTGTTGTAAATAAAAAGACTACCCTGTCGAACAGATACAATAACGTCTTTGAACAAATCTGCAAAATTATGCACGCGCCGTGCACGAGAAAACAAACCGCACGCAGTTAGAGGTAGAACGGAGCTAGGGGTGTTGATGAAATATTAGATTCAATAGTTTTTTTCAAATTCAAATTCAAGGTTGCCATTAGTAATAACATGGCTGTATTAAATTGTCAAAAGTGTGCGAATAGTAAAAAAAAAATTTTTTTTTTAATGTGTGTGTTTTTTTGTTTTTTATCTATGTTTGTTTTGCTTTATTTATTTTAATTGAAACAGTGAAAAGAAAGATGGGTGTTTTTTTATTCTTAATTATTTTTTTATTTCCAGAAATACTTTACCTTTTTTCCCTTATACTGATGTAAAAATAAAAAATATCCCTGAAAAATCTGGTTGTATTGTTACACAACCTATAGTAATAAATGAAATTAATCAAGTCATTGTGCAATTTGTAAAATATGTGAATAATTCACACATTAGGGCACGGGTTTAAAAAAAAAAAATTGCCAAAACAATACAAAAAAAACATCTATTTTTTAATTCTCAATATTATATACATTGTATATATAATGTTTTATTTAGTTGTTATAAACATTACGTTAGTGTAGACATTTTGTGTAGCTGTTTTATTACTTACTGGTTGTAGATGTTACGTTAGTGTGGCAGTTTTGGATGGAATTATTTACGCCATGGGAGGATTTGACGGACACGTGCGTCAGAATACGGCAGAGCGATACATGAGAAGCACGAACCAATGGAGTTTCTTCCAACCAATGAATCACCAACGAAGCGATGCCAGTGCCACTACACTGGATGGTAAAATAATATTTAGCCTTTTTGCAAAATACTACTAGTTCTACTGATAATAATAGAAATAATAATCATAATAATTATACATACGACGATAGAGAAAAATGTAAAAGCCTCTGTACTAAAATATAAAATGTACATAAACATGAATATTTAGACATTTTCTATAAACTGGTTTACAGATTTCCACTCTAAATAAAAATATATTTTTTAAATGTCAGAAAATAAAATGTTTGTTGATATTTTCTAAAATAATGATCATAAAGAGGAAAATAGTAAAAGAATACATTCATTGTACAAAATAGTCCAGCTTTTTCATAAAGTAGTTTTAAAAAAAAATTAAGATTTGCGTTGGAATCATTTTAAAATTTATTGTTTTTATGGAACACTCGAGGAAAAAATAAAAACAGTTCGAAAAGTTAGAGGAAAAAACAAAAACAATTCGAAAAGTTAGAGGAAAAAACAAAAACAATTCGAAAAGTTAAAGGAAAAAACAAAAACAATTCGAAAAGTTAAATTTTATTTTTATTACAATTTTAAGATTTTTAGTATCGGTGGGTCCATGCATTATGTACATAATTAATAATAATAATAAAAATAATAATAAAACAAAGTCAATCAATGATTTGCGTATTCATTTGTGTGGAATAGGTGCACGTGCCACCATCTCCTGGCAAGTGTACGATTTCTATGTTTTTATGTAGTTGGGTATGCACTATATGACCCACCCCCACCCATATGGATCGCAATGATCACTGCCATACAAATCCAAATATAAAACAGCAGCAAAGACCTTTTATTATCTTTTGTATTTCTAAGTATTTATCTTAAATTATTTTTAATGCCGATAAGTACTGCTTTAAATTACATATACATGTATTTAAATTCTTATTACGCTGTTATATGGTGAAATGCTTACGTTTGTTGTTGGATGGACGTCTGTTTGATCAAAACTTTATAATGCATGCGTGGATGCAGGGTTTCTGAAAGGGGATCCAAATGTGATGGGATCGTTAATTTTCATGTCCTTCTACTCCTAAAATGTAAAAAGAAACAAATACGAGAAATTGGGAAGTAGGGGAGGGAGCTGATTCCGGACATTGGACCCCCTGGACCTGTTATTGTAATTAATGTATTCATTTTTTTCTTTAAGGTAAAATCTATATATGCGGTGGATTCAACGGACAAGAATGTTTAAATTCATGTGAGTACTATGATACTGTAGTCAATCAATGGACGATGACCACTCCAATGCGCAACCGCAGAAGTGGCGTTGGCTGCATCGCATACCACGGATGTATCTACGCATTAGGTGGATTTAATGGTATCACGCGGATGAATACAGGAGAAAAGTTTAACCCACAATCCAACACATGGCAGTCAATACCAGAAATGTATAATCCAAGGAGCAATTTTGCGATTGAGGTACTTTTAAAACTTTTGGTATATCGTAAACAAAATCAGACTCAATTACGACTGCCTTATGTTTTATTCAAATATGTGTTTCTACTGTTAAAACTCTTGATAAATGTAGAGATATTCAGAAATCAAAATTAAAGTAGAAATAGAACTGAGCTTCTATTTATTGCTTATCCTTTTTGAGAATGTATGAAGTTTGGTAAGGATTTGACATAATGAAATCAAATTATTTCAGTTTTAAACATTTGTAATATAAACCTTAATCAAATACTATATAATTTATGGCCGTTTATCCATGTTGAATATATGTTTAAGTTTGGTATGTTTGACCATTACGAAGTCAGATTAAAACGTATGGCAATGACTGGCTAAATACGTCAGCAATGTCACTACTGGGAATATGTGTATGATATCCGATTGTTGAATGTTAAGTCAATTGATTCGATTGCATTAAACATTTTGAACAGTTGTACTTTAACCAAAGGAGAGACACCATTGTATATTATCATTGTACCTTCTGAAATCACAATAAAAATACAAAAACGTGTTAAAAACGGGCATTTCCTCGAAGTATTCTCGGAAGTATTTACAAATTTGACTATTTGTTTATATCCCGAATCGTGTTTCGTTTGGTCGTATTACCACAGAAGAAAAGATTTTGTTAAAAACATTGGTGCTGTCGGGCACGATGTAGGATCTATAGACTTAAACGCAATGGTGTTTGCATGGCGTTGTTTTCACATTAAAGTATTCTCTTGAGTTCCAATTTTAAAAGTTTTATACGCAAAGACGCCTGATGCTTAAAAAGTGGAATTGTCTGTGAAACAATAGTGCTTTTGAAGCTAATTATTTTACAGTGCAAAATGTCTTTATTACTAATCAACAGTAAAAGTAATGGTAGTAATTTGTTAGTTTCGGGACCCTTTTTGTTATGTGAAAATGTACAATTGATGATTCCTTGCTATTAGTAAGAAGTTCTAGGTATGTGGCGACAGCTGTCACACTAAAAAATTAACCTCTGTAATTCGTAGAAACCAGTTACATCGTAAAGACCGCGTACTCGAACTTGCTTGGATATAAGCACGAAACTAATTGAAGTTAAATATCAACATTACCACACATGTGGTGCACTATTTTCTGACTTTGGTTTCATTCAGCAAGTGCAAGCTCACCGAAAAAAAAACGTTTATCTCGTGGTGCATTTTATATTTATAGTTTCTCGACTGTCTTCTGGAGTTCACAGCGACCGCATTTGCGTAATCGGTATACTGTAACCTTTGGTACCGAGAAAACATTTCCAGCGTGTACAGTGCATACTATCAGAAGACTGGGTAATGCTCACCTCAAACATTATTAATGTACGTCTTCCTGTAATTAATATTAATTTTAAAATGTATTTGTACCTTTCGCGAACACCTGGTTATCATCACTGTTTTGACAGTGGTTCGTGAGTGCAGGGCTTTGCAGTTTTGCTTACAAATGCATATCTCGAATGGATATGTCGTTTATGGTTGCGTTGTTCGGATTGTACTAAAACGTATAACTGAAAATAAAGTGAGCCTGTTGATGAATTCTAACGCGTAGTAACTGTACATTCGTGTAGACACAACACTTTGGGCGGAAAAAAAGAAAAAAAATCCCAGACTAATTTGCTAATATCCTGTGTACGCGTAAGCAGTTCTTTAAGGACATGTTAATGCATATGCACGTTTGTAATAGCATCATGTGTAGATAACAAAATATTGATGTAGACATACGTTCTCTACTGAATGTTTTTGTAGGACGTTTGAAGAAAAAGCATTAAAAAAACAAACAAAAAAAACCTAGGAATAAAAACGTTAATGCTTCCGCGACTTCAGTTCACACATAATATCATTTACATAAATTATATGAGGTGGTGATTTGTAATTAATCTTAACAAATAGTGCCAAATAGTCACGTGTGTGTCAAAGTTCAGTGACCCGAACTTTTAATAGAGCATAAATTACTACTAGGCTTCCCATTTATCATATAGTTGAGAACTGTTTTTTTTATTTTTATTATTTTTATTCATGTAACTCAAATTGCACCATTTCACGAAAGCATGACCATGTCTGTGTCATAACATGAATCAATTCGAACAAGAAACCTAAACAGCAATAATTATTCCAAACCGTTTCAAACATATCATAATCATGTTTGAGCGTGTACTAAATAATATGTGAAACCAATATCACTCGTCAGTATGATCGCGGGTTTGAAACCAATATCACTGGACTCTCGTCAGTATGATCGCGGGTTTGAAACCAGTATCACTGGAATCTCCTCAGTATGATCGCGGGTTTGAAACCAGTATCACTGGACTCTCGTCAGTATGATCGCGGGTTTGAAACCAATATCACTGGATTCTCGTCAGTATGATCGCGGGTTTGAAACCAATAAAACTTAACTCACGTCAGTATGATCGCTGGTTTGAAACCAATATCACTGAATTCTCGTCAGTATGATCACGGGTTTGAAACCAGTATCACTGGACTTTCGTCAGTATGATCGCGGGTTTGAAACCAATATCACTGGACTCTCGTCAGTATGATCGCGGGTTTGAAACCAATATCACTGGATTCACATCAGTATGATCGCGGGTTTGAAACCAGTATCACTGGATTCTCGTCAGTATGATCGCGGGTTTGAAACCAATATCACTGGACTCGTCAGTATGATCGCGGGTTTGAAACCAATATCACTGAACCCCCCTTGGTATGATCGTGGGTTTGAAATCAATAAAACTTAACTCACGTCTGTATGATCGCGGTTTGAAACCAATATCACTGAATTCTCGTCAGTATGATCGCGGGTTTGTAACCAATATCACTGAAGTCTCGTAAGTATCACCGCGTGTTTGAAACCAATATGACTGAACTCTCGTTAATATGATCGCTGGTTTATCAGACTTCATGGTGGTTGAGTGGGGTTTAGTTCATCTTTTGCAAACGCCTATCATAGTATTATATTATATCATCCCAAGGATGCAGCATCTCATTTATTGGGCGCTTTAAGGTACTGACTTTACATAAAACAGGCGCGGTCACAGGTTTTAAGGAAAGGGGGTTTCCAATTGGCGAATTTGTTTTGTTTTCCCATTTTCATTATTTAAATTATATGGGGAACCTAAATTATATGTAAGTATACTAATAAAGACGTGAGTAATATCTGCATTTGCTCATTTTCTTTTTTTATACACAAAGTAAAAAAATCGTTTCTTAGAAAAACAAAGTTGATTAAACCCCTACATTCCACCCTGTGTGTCCGCTACTGATAAAATGTATTTTCGTTCTTTATACCACCAACCCCGAGAACCCGTTAACCCAGTCTACATTCATTCGTCTGGACACAGAATTAATCTGCTATGATCGTGACTGGGAAACAGCTCTATTCTGTTTACATTATATATTTTCATTAATATTACTATACACATATATTCAATGTATTCAAAATGAAATTACATATACCACTATTTCCTGTACTTGGTTATTCTCAGGCATGACGGAACTGGACGGGGGCTGGGGCTCTACCACCCCCCATTAATTCTGAATCAAGCATAACCTCATATCCACTTGAAACTCGGCGCTTCATTCCTAGATATGTTAGCCCCCCCCTCCAAAGGTTCTGTTAACCCCCACCCCCAACGTTCACTTGCTTCCGTCGTGCCTAATTATAAACACTCTAAAATGCAGGTGTTTAAAGATAATTTAGTGTGCGTGCGTGCCACATGGAAATGAAAGGAAAAATTCTCCACCAGATGATCTCTTGTAGTTGTTTCCACTTCATAAAATGTCTAGACCGCACACATTCTTAAGGCGTGAGGGCGCTAGAAAGTAGTATAGCCAGCGAAAAAAAAAAAACATGGTCTTATTCATTCGCAAAATATCTCACGGTGTTATTGCCAGCTAATGATTAAGCAAATAGAAAACCTTGAAAAGGATTCAATAGATATATTTAGTTAAAGCTTCTGTGATGTAATGCTATCTAATATAGGCATATATAAGCTATATAGTATCTAAGATGTAGATAACAAATGCTCGCACAAAAAAGAATATTGCTTGACATAAACCCAATGCAGAAACTTTTAAATTATACCCTTTATTAAACACCAGTTTCCTTCTGCAGATTACCTAGAACTATGGTTTGGAAAAAGTTTCCAACTAGTGATTGAGATCGAGTATAGAGCTTTTATATCTGTGACCTTTACTCCTATTTAGTCAACTAAAAGATTCTTTTTTTTTTTCAGTTAATCGTTAAATAGCATATTGTGTGTTTGTGCTCATCCGCGACTTTACAAGTTTTAGTCAAAACTGTGACATTTATTTATTATTTTTATTATTATTTTCATTTTTGTTTTTTTAATTTAAATTTATTTTTTCTTTGCTTTTATTTTTACGAATGAATTTTTTTTATCTTTTGACACGCTTAGAAAATATCTTAAAATGTTATTTCTGATCGATTTTCCTGAGTAGGAAATTCATTGATTGCGGGTTCATTTGGGAAATCCCATGAAAATATATAGGTTATATGTACGTTTTCATATGTGAAAACGAAGAAAACAAATTTTATTGATAATGGTTTTGAATAGCCATGGCTTAAAATTTTAAGTGGTCAACATATATTGATTTTCAACATGTAAAAGTCTTACATAATATCTTTGTTGACAATGCATAATTATAGTCTTATTGTTTTAATTTTTGTAATGCTGATTTACACATTTATAATGTAAATGTTATTCAAAATCAGTGGTTGTAATGTATGCTAAACAAGAGTAATTGTGGTGTGGCACTTTAAGTGGAGACTCGTGTACAATTTGTCGTTAGTACTGCTGTTGACGTCAAACGACGTCATTTCACTAATGACGTCGCCTTTATTGTTCAAGTTACGAAAATAAATAATTAATTTAAAAATAAATAAAAATAAAGAAGAGAGAGAGAAAAAAGAAGAAACAAATCCTCTTTTTAGCTGGCGCGTTTGTATCATATCAATACATTTGATACATATGGACTTAAAAGTAGCTAGGCCTAATGACCCCAGGAGTTATACGGCCACACCATTACTCGTTTGAAAGCTAATGTCTTTGTTTATTACAAGACCTGATGTGGAGGCCAAAATTTAATGCAAAGCACAAAATAAATTTGTTCACTTAACTAGCAAATAGCTAACCAACGTTAAAAAATTATTAGCAATTTTGGTAAAATGTGTAGCAATAATTTCCAACAATTTGCGGGCTACTTCTAGCAAGCTTTGTGAGAGTACATTACTAAACTCTAACTGTGCAGCGTCATCAATTCATTGGCATTATAGTAATGTAGTGAACTCGAGGAACAATTCAATAAAAACCATGAAAAAGTGGTATTTTGCTTTGAACAGATAATTTTGACTCGCACTTCGGTGTTTTTCCAACACAAATTGCTATGCGACACCGGTTATTTTGTGCCTTGTTTCTGGTGTGGGACTTTGCCCTCCTGCACCCTGTCGGGGCCTTGGATGTCTGGCTGAATACTCCGCAGCCACTTTTTCCAATACCCTTGCCTGTACTATATTTTATAGATTAATACATATATATTGAAAAAGTCAAGGTAAGTTTGTTCTAGGGTTTGTCTCGAATGTGTTAACTAGATCTCATGATTTTAGGGTCAGTCTGTAAATCACCCCCATTAGCCGATGTATACTTTTGTTAAAAATACATAAATCAAGTAAAAAGAAAGGCCTTTGACCCCAAGTTTGACATTGATGTTTAAAACCAAGCAGTTACAAAAAATATAGATTTTGTCTAATTAAAAGGTAACAGCAATATTTAAAAAAAAAGGAAAAGACCATCATTAGTCAAATTTTGCTTACACTGGTATGTCATGTGTAACATGAGAGTTGATTGGATGCTTATCGGTTGTAATGTGACGTTTGATTGGTTCAGTGTTTCTGCTGCATAGTTCCAGTTGTTTATCTTGTCATGTGTGTATATTCATTATCATATTGTTACTAACTCATTCCTCACTTCTACAGATTGCCATACCATGCATTCATTACAGTAGGTTAGATTGATTGTAGACTGAAATATCACACACTAATTAGTTTAAAATACTCACCTTGGAGGTCATTCACAATTATATACATTTTCGTGTTTGTGAGCTGCCGTTACGAAATGAATCACATGGCACCATCTTGGACTAGTTGTTCAAAGCAAGGTTAAGCTAACCATGGGTTAGTTGAATATTTCAAAACCAAATTATAAATCTATGCAAATAGTAATTGAAGAGGTATGTTGAAACTTTGATTATTATAGTTTTAGGTATCCTCTTCACCCATCACATTTGGACCCCCCCCCAGCCCCCTCCTTCCAGAAATCCTGTAACCACACCTAATAGTTATTTATTTAATGATCCCTCAACCCCACCCCAACACTAATGTATCCAATGTTTATTTTTCTGTTGGAAGAGGGTGAGGGGGGCTCGTTAAATAACTATATATCTTATCTTTTTTCTTTCCGTTGTAAGATCTTTTAATTTTCTGTCATGTTGACTAGTTATACAACATGTCAACAGAATTTTATACAATAAATTAAGAAAGAGAAATGGTATTAATAATTAAAATGTTGATTTGGATCCCTCTAAACAAATAAGCCTTTTATGGTAGTATGAAAATGTCTCTAATTGTGAATGACCCCATAGTTTGCTTTTCAGATCTCGCATTTAGAAAATGTATCCTGGGGTCTGGTCGGGTTTTGGATCAATCCTGTTCAGTGGACCCATTTTGGCAGTTTCTGGTTTTGTCAAGATTATTTCAAATATTAAATATATTTCATTTTTATATATATATATACAGGGTTGTCATTTTGAACCGATTGCTAGTGAAAATCATTAGTTAAAAGCAATTTCTGATCGGTTATTTGTGGGTCAATGATAAAAAATTAAAATAAAAAATGATCGCCTGCAGTTACAAACAATCACATTCAAGTGTTTGGTACAGCAATTTTGATTGATTAATGGCTTAATAATGTCTTTCCAGTAGAGGTTCTCCGGGTTAGGAGCAACATAAAATACAACAAGTAACCACAATGCCAGGATGATCCAAGATCATAAAGTCTGTCTGATCTGTTACTTTCACAGTTCCAACCAGTGATCACAACTGGTTCATCAAAGACCATGGTATGTGCTGTCTTGTCCGTGGGACGGTGCATATAAAAGCGGGTTTGCTCTAAATAAATATGTCAGAATGACTATATAATTGACGTCCAATAGCCGATGATAAGATAAAAATCAATGTGCTCTAGAGGCGTCATTGAATAAAACAAACTTTACTGTTACTTTAATAATTCAATCGTCTACTCCCAAAATAAAATGAAAACCCTGTACATATAATTATATATATAAGGAATGTTTCTTATTTCTTTTAGATTCATCAGAGTATGAACAAAAAAACATCCGTAAACTGTGTGAATCGGCAAAGCCGTTCACACAAAATTTTGTGGATGTTTTTTTTTTGTTCATACCCCAATGAATCTAAAAGAAATAAGAAACATTTCTTATAATTAAATTTGGGGCATATATTTTTTGTAATTTCACAAACAAGTTAATATTTTAATTTATTTTGGGAAAGTATTCTAAAAATAACGCTCAAGAATACTAAAGAAAAAATATTTTTAAATGACGTCATATTTTCAAATGACGTCATAGTTCTTTCTCTGTTAACTTCTTATTAAACCTGGATGTTGAGATCTGCGACGTGCTTGGCTCGGGGTTGCATTCCAACTTATTTTTTAATTTCTTTTATCCCAGCTTCCTTATTCGTTGATGCCATTATGTCGTCGAAGTCGTGATCAAATATCTCAGAAAAGTTCAAATGTCTCCAAGTCGAATCCAAATATCGTGTTGGGATCTGCAACGTTGAAATCTGTCATCGAAATGGCTTGACCAATGAGACGCCTTTAAACTGTAATGATTATAATAGATATTTAATTATATATATATATATATTTCAGCACTTTTTGTTACGTAATAATGAATTTGTTTTTAAAAATTATTATCTCCATCTGTTATTTTGTGTAATGTGATGTTTTAAAAATACATTTTTTATACAAATATAATTATATGCCAGACACACGTGCCTAAGTTTGGTCTGTATGTAACATTAGTTATACCCACATAGCAGTATATTTTGTTTAGTCAGAATTACATTGCATTTATTCCACGTATATAAATAAATATTATATATGTATATATATAGTTATGTATAAAGTTGTATCATTATTTCTCACCTCATCGTTTACTTGATAAGATATATTTTATAATATCTCCAAACACGATTTTGCTGATCAAATGGGTTAATAAATGACTCTCGTTGGGGTTACGGAGCGTAGCTTAAGTATTTAGAATCCAAATATACAGTTATTTTGTTTTAAGAAATGAAACAAGTAATATTTTGGCTTCATTGGTGTTTCAAGTAACAAATGAATGTTAAGTCTTTTCAGAGGTATCGGAAAATGCAGAGACACCCATCACCCCTGTATCACTTTGGGCTATTTTCATTTCCAACCAGTGGTCAACTGTTTGATCAAATACTGAGGATTGTGCTGTCCCTTCAGTGGGATGGTTCATATAAAAGACCCCTTGCTGCTTATCGGAAAGAATAGCCTATGCTGAGGCAGCAGGTTTCCTCTAAATATTTATGTCACAATAATCATATGATTGACGTCCAATAGCCAATGATAAGATAAAAATCATTGTGCTCTAGAGGCATCATTAAATAATACAAACTTTTACTCTCTTTTTTTTTTTTCACCCCTGTATTACAGCATGCCAAAAAAAAATAAAAAATAATAATAATAATAAATGAAAGTAAGAAATAATAAAACAAATTTTTTGTTTTGTTTTTTAATGGAATTAAGAAAAAAAATGAATAATTGCTTTAATCCGGCCCTCAATCTGTAAATGAAACAATTTTGTAATTTTGGCTTGAAATACTTTTGTTACACTTCTTTACAATTAAGGGTGTAATGATTCAATAATAATTAAGTCGACGTGTGACTGTATTTCTGTTCTTCATAGAATGGTGACCACATTTGTTTTTTAAAATTGGTTATCTTCTCATTTCATTTGTTAAACAAGATATTGTAAGGTGTCCAGTAATTTTAATATCTTTTGGTAATAAATAATACAATTACAACCACACACTTAAAGAAAGGGAATAAAAAGTAAATTCTACAATTAATTTTTAAGATGTTCTTTTTTTATGAGGACTTCCACTTTAGATATTTGCCACCACAACTGGTTCATCAAAGCAATGGTTTGTGCTGTCCTGTCTGAGATGGCACATATAAAAAAAACATGCTTTTTCCTCCTTAGGGATTATAAACACTTGTCTTTTTATGCAGATAGAAAATCCAGTTTTTGCAGATTTAAATTTTAGCTCATGGCAGTGTGATACATCTGTTCATTTTTACAGATTTGTTTGCAAAATGGTTATTAAATTTTTTGAAATGTCCTACTAAAGTATTGAAATTTGATTCTTGGGAGTCTGTAGAAATGCTATCTTGGTGATTGGTATTACATTGTTGACTTCCTGTATCATTACACCCTAATTACTATAATATATAGATCTATGCAAACATAAGCACGTACTCCAACACTCGGTACACAAGGGAGATAACTATTTGAACTGTTAAACAAAATGGCTGCCTGATGTACACACTCAATATTGATCTGTTGTGATTCCAATGAAACCTAAAGATGCACCATCATTATTCATGTGTTCTTTTTATATTTTATTTCTTTTTATCTGTTTACAGTTTACTCTTTTTATAACCATTGTCTCTTTTAACATCAGAAAAGGGCACCAGTAGTCTCAGTAGGGGGTTAAGAACTTGAGACTTAAAAAAGGGGTTGACAGTAATCAGTCAAATATCAAATCATTAGGTGTGTGTTATATTTATATTAATAATGATTATAAAGAAATAGGGGTGCAAAGATATACCGGTATACCAGTGTATTGCAATACTTGCCAAGTGCAGTAGCCTACATACCGCGCCTACTCAGTCGACCCATTTGCAGTTTGGACTATTTTCCGTTGCAACCAGTGGTCCACAACTGGTTCATCAAATGCTGTGGTATATGATGTTCTGTCTGTGGGACAGATCATATAAAAGTCCCCTTTCTGCTTATCTGAAATAGTAGCCTATGTGGTGACAGCTGGTTTCCTCTAAAGACATATGTCAGAATGACCATATGTATGACGTTCAACAGCCAATGATAAGATAAAAATCAGTGTGCTTTAGAGGCGTTGTTAAATAAAACAAACTAATTTTTCCTATGTACCACGATATGGTTTAGTGTAATGAGTATCCATCTATAAAACCTATAATGGACCAGTAAGTTATAAAAAATAAATTTAAACTTAATTAAAACATATAAATCTTTTGTGTCTATATATTCTCTTTTCATCAAAAACTGGTACAAGTCTGCCTGCCTGAGATATGTTTAGTAATTAGTATGATAGTATCAAAATATGACATATCACATCTTGGTAATTAATCAGACTATTGCAGTATGGGTTTCCTATATCACAATACAGTTTTGGCCGTATCCAGGTGCGGATACAGGATTTCTGAAGTGTGGGGGGGGGGGGGGGGGGGGGTAAATTG